>CAUYLG010048805.1:0-147884 GCA_963573385.1 Cacajao melanocephalus
TCTCTACTAAAAATACAAAAAATAGCCGGGCATGGTGGCACGTGCCTGTGGTCCCAGCTACTCGGGAGGCTGAGGCAGAAGAATCGCTTGAACCCAGGAGGTGGAGGTTGCAGTGAGCCGAGATTGGGCCACGGCACTGCGGCCTGGCGACAGAGCAAGACTCCGTCTCAAAAAAAAAAAAAAAAAAAAAAAACCTGATTATATTCTGGGCACAGGGGCTCACACCTGTGAGCACTTTGGGAGGCCAAAGCAGGCAGAGCACTTAAGGCCAAGAGTCCAAGACCAGCATGGCAAAATGGCGAAACCACATCTCTACTAAAAATATAAACATTAGCCAGGTGTGGTGGTGCACACCTATAATCCCAGCTATTTGGATGGCTGAGGCACAGGAATTGCTTGAACCCAGGAGACAGAGATTGCAGTGAGCCTAGATTGTGCCACTGCACTCCAGCCTGGTGACAGAGTGAGACTCTTCTCAATAAAAACAAAAACATGGTTTTGTATATGTAAAATACACATACACATGTATAACACATGCACATGGGAGAGAGCTGGCCGTATCTAGAGGGGCTCCTGCTCTCCATGACACCCTCTCCACCTCCCCAGGAGTGTCAAAGCCAGCCACATCCTGATCTCTGTGGATGGGAAGGTCTACCTGTCTGGTTTGCGCAGCAACCTCAGCATGATAAGCCACGGGCAGCGGCAGCGAGTGGTCCACGATTTTCCCAAGTACAGTGTCAAGGTTCTGCCGTGGCTCAGCCCCGAGGTCCTCCAGCAGGTCTGTGCATGGACGCCAAGGAGGCCCCTTACCCAACTCATGATTCTCAAGGGAACCTTCAGGCATTGCCTGGGGTGAGGGGCTCTCAGTCTCCCAGTGGGGTAACAGGGTTCCTGGAGGGAGGGAGCCCTCAGCGTGGGCAGTGCCTGTTCATTGCAGATGGATGTGGTTCCGCCCGGGGAGTCCTAACCTCTACCAGATGCTATTTCAGCTCCCTTCAAGGACTCTTGCTACCCTATGAGAAGAGTGAGCATTTTGGAAATGTTTGGTGCTCTCTGGATCCCTGTGCTAAGCAGGGGCATGAGGCTGGCACCTCCTGCTCCTTACAGAGCATCGCCAAACAGTTGCCGGTGGTGAAGTAGCAGTTAGTCTTCAGCAGCACAGGCAAGGACAGCCATTAGCAGCACATCCTGATTTGGGGACCACCATCCTTTTCCTGTCCTTAGTTCTACCCTTTTTCTAAGAACAAAGACAAAATGGGGTCATCTGTGGCCTTTTTTTCCTGGCTTAGAATCTCCAGGGTTATGATGCCAAGTCTGACATCTACAGTGTGGGAATCACAGCCTGTGAACTGGCCAATGGCCATGTCCCCTTTAAGGATATGCCTGCCACCCAGGTAAGCCTGCCGCCTGTCGGGTTCCTTCTTGCCTGCCTGCCTTCCACAAATGTTCATTGAGTATCTGCCATACTCAGGACACAGAGCAGGAATACTAAGAGGAAAGACTGTCTTTTCAGTCCAGCAGTCCCACCTCGGGGATGGTGGCCTCACTCTTTGTTTACTTCCTGTGGCAAATTCGGTGGTTAGGGAGCCCGGCTTACGGAGGGGAGCTCAGGAGCAGGGGTGCAAATTGAGGCCTCATGTCTATTCTAAACATATAAATCAAGCTAACCAGTCTTTATAAATTTATAAAATAGGTTCTATTTTCCTACTTGGATAAATATATCAGGAAGGTCAGTTTCTAGTTTAGAATTCCCACAGTTCTCAGAGTTCCATGCCACCGAATTTAGCCAACACCTTTGGAACCTGCATTCTGCAAATTCAGCTTCTGTTCATGCCCCTCCAGATGCCTGTCCTCTGGCGACCCCTCAGACCCAAGGGTGCACAGTCAGTGGCACAGTTTACTCTTTGGAAGACAGACCCAGGGAAGAGGCTTATCCAGGCCTCATTAAATCCAGAAAGTGGATTTGGGGTCATTTGAGCAAGGATTACCTGGGTCCCAGGTACTTGGAGTGTGGTCTAGAACTGGGAGGGGTAGGATGCAGGCTCTGAGCAAGCCACTCCTGGAACCCACAAGCTGCTTGCCCAGTGGTAGGGGCAGCTAGCTGGAGGGTGGCCAGAGTACAGCCCCCCAGAGCAGGGGCCAAGGGAGGTCCTGGGAGGAGTCAGCCTTGAGTTGGAAGACTGACAGCTGTCACCTGTGTGGAGGAGGAACTAGGACACTCTTGGCAGAGAAAGCGGCATGTGCAGAGACCCAGAGTCAAGAAAAAACAGGATCTGGAAAACAGCAAGGAGGTGTAAATGGCCAAGGTGCAGTGCTTCTTGGGCGCTGCCAGGTGACAGGCTGCAGAAGGAAACAAGGGTACATTGTGAAGGGCTTGGATGCCACTTGAGAGCACTGGTTCCTATCGCAAATCCTATGGAGCAGTGATGAAGCATTGTAAGCACAGGAGTGACAGCATAAGATAGTTCGTTTAGAAAGATCACCCCTGTCGGATGGATTAGATCCGGTAGACAAGTTCGGATGGTGTAGAAATCTAGGTGAGGAATCTAGGATATCTCAGTAAAATAATTTAGTGACAGAGGATGCTCTGGAAAGAATTAAAAGGCAATTGAGGGTGAACGAGAGGTCCGGGCCTAGAAGCGGCATCATCCACTAGAATTTGCTGCAGGGAAGGAAGGGTCCTGTGGCTGCACTGTCTAATGAGGGAGACATGAGACTGTGTAGCTGTTGAGCATTTAGAATGTGACCATTGAGACTGAGGGACTGAATTTGAAACCTAATTTAAACAGAATAGCCACAAGTGGCTAGTGGCCATCACATTAGCGCAGGTCTAGAGCGATTTCCAGCTTTCTGGCTCGGACAGCTTACAGGGTTATGAGGACTTCACGAGGACAGCAGTCCCCAGGTGGGGCTGGATTTATGTGTGTTGAGTTGGGGCGCTTTGGAACAGCCACCCAGCCTGGACTTCCCTTGGGCACCTTGCTCCCATGTGGCCTGCTACAGCGACAGCCCAAGCTGTGGCTTGCTGGTGCTGCCTCACAGACCTCATGGGATCCATCCGGGCATGGCAGACAGCTGTGCCTCAAAGCAGGTGATCTGGCTGCTCCTTCCTGCTAGGGTGAGGACTCTACAGTAAAAGGAATTTGATGCCTTATAAAGGGAGAGAGGAAACTGTGAGCAGTGTTTTCCAGCCATGGCGAAAGGGGGTACTTTTGTGCAACCCTTCTCCTTTTCATGTTGGCCTAGCTAGGGTGTAGCTGCCACGCCAGTGACCAGCATTTCTTTGGGAAAATTAAACTTACTCCACTTCCGTCTTTTTCTGATCTCAAATGATCACATTTGCATATTTGGAAAAGTGTATTTGTGAAGAGACTCTCTGGGCCTTCCAGGGGCCCCCTCCAGCCCAGGCCCTGGTTCTTTCCTCCCCAGATGCTGCTTGAGAAACTGAACGGCACCGTGCCCTGCCTGCTGGATACCAGCACCATCCCCGCCGAGGAGCTGACCATGAGCCCTTCGCGTTCAGTGGCCAACTCTGGCCTGAGTGACAGCCTGACCACCAGCACCCCCCGGCCCTCCAACGGTGACTCACCTTCCCACCCCTACCACCGAACCTTCTCCCCCTACTTCCACCACTTTGTGGAGCAGTGCCTTCAGCGCAACCCAGACTCCAGGTATTCCTGTTGGCCTGGGCCTGGGCTTTGGGAAAGCAGAGGGTGCTCAGGAGGTAAGGCCAGGGTGTGAAGGGATGAATGAACCTCTCAAAGGTTCTGCAGGGGTCAGATCTTCCAGGAGGAATGTGAAGCTACACGCAGGAGGGATGAGCTCCTGGGTGTGTAAGAGGCCAGCCTGGGGAGCTCTGGCCACTGCTTCTCAGTCAGCTCAGGGAGAGGTAGCGGCTGAGGCATACGCAGCAGGATTTTGGGAAGCCGGGGCACAGCCGTGACCTGTGATCTCTCCACCCCTTCCCTCCAGGCCGAGCGCCAGCACCCTCCTGAACCACTCTTTCTTCAAGCAGGTACCGTAGCCCCTTCGTGCAGCTCCCTGTTTTTTTCTTGCCTCTGTTTCTAAGGACTCACAATCCCTTTAGCTTTGGGCTCTTCAGGTATTCTCTCCCCTCCCTCTGAATGAGAGAATTTATCCCACTTCGAAAGTCCCTGAAAGGCACTGCTCCTTCCTCTTGTAGAATTGGTTCCAACAGCCCATCTGCCACTGGGCTATGGTTCCTTGCCCCATGGCGTCCTGGGACCCAGAGCAACAGGATCCGTCACCCACCTCTCTCTTCTCCCCCAGATCAAGCGACGTGCCTCAGAGGCTTTGCCCGAATTGCTTCGTCCCGTCACCCCCATCACCAATTTTGAGGGCAGCCAGTCTCAGGACCACAGTGGAATCTTTGGCCTCGTAACAAACCTGGAAGAGCTGGAGGTAGACGATTGGGAGTTCTGAGCCTCTGCAAACTGTGTGCATTCTCCAGCCAGGGACGCAGAGGCCCTTCCTGAGGGCTGGCCACATTCCCACCCTCCCGGGCAGATTGGATAGAAAGGACATTCTTCCCGGAAAGATGGCTGCTGACTGATGGGAAAGAAAATCCTGGAGAGATGTTTCTTCACTGCTCCAAGGCTTTTGAGACACAAGAGAATCTCAACAACTAGGGATTGGGAGGGTGCAAAGCCGACATTCCCAGTCCTGTGAGCTCAGGTGACCCCCACAGAAGGAAGAGATGCTGTTCTGGTCCTGGGAGCTGAATTCGGAGCCCAGGATTTGACTCATTAACCCCGAGGACTGCCACCTCTTCCCAGTGCTTGCGACCAGCCTTGTTCTATTTAACTTTGCTCTCAGATCCTGTAGGTCAGTGAAAGGGCAAGTAGTAAGCTGCCTGCCTCCCTTCCCCCAGACCTCGCCCTTATAATTGCAGAGAAGGGTATTTCTGTCTTTCTAAGCAGAGTAAGGCTGGGACAGTCCATCCTTATCCCTGTTGTAGCTTAGGCCCTGACACCTAAATCTCTCCCAGGGTTTATGTGTGTGCCTCATTCCTTTCCATCAAGAACCCATCTTAGCGCCTTCTGCCAGCTGCCCTGGTGCTTTCTCCAAGGGCCATCAGTGTCTTGCCTAGCTTGAGGGCTTAAGTCCTTATGCTGTGTTGGTTTTGTTGTCAAAACAAATTAAAATTTCCAGAGACCCTGCTGGAGAATGGCATTGTTGTGTCTACATCAGCTCAGGGGCCACAAGCTGCTTCCTGGTGCTTGTGCTTGCAGGGATGGCCGTGCTACCCCAGATGAGAGCCGTCCCGCCATCCAAGAGCAGACCCAGGGTGCTGTTGGAAGCTCAGCAGTGGCCTCTTTCACTAGATAGACCAGTTTCTCTTAAAACCCATAATCTGTCTCTTAACTATCTAAAATTGCAGGACTATGAATGTTCACCTGTGGCCGTCAAACCACTTTGGAACTAAAAAGGTCCAAAGATTGAAACTGAGGCAGAGGATGTTGGCAGCGTTTGGCAGGAAAGGAGGTAGAAAAGTTTGTCTTGCAACCTGACCTGGATGTCTCCTTACCCTGGGTGCTAGCACCCAAAGAGCAGGAAAGTTAAGACCAAGCCCCGCGCATCCCTGCCATCCTGGCTGGCACCGAGTGTGAGCAAGGGGGTGGTGCAAATCTGGGTCTCCCACAGTGCTTCCAAGGCACATGGCTTACCCCTCTCCCAGTCCCTCAGGGGGAAGCCCCCCCCCCACCAGCTCAGGCACCTCAAACAAACACCCTTCTACGCTGAAGCTGCACTGAACTGTCGACTTTCCATTTCCTCCCAGATTTTAACAGCAGTTTGAAGAGAAGTAAACCTCTTCCTTTGGGCAATGAGAGGCTAAGATGAAGGGAATGACACTTACCCTGGGCTAGGATGGGGACCTGGGGCAAGTGAGTGAGGAGCTGGGGAGCTCATTTCCAGCCTTCCCCTTGCTTTAAACCTCAAGTCTTCCCCCCGCCCTCCCCAACGGAGTCACTCTGACACCAGGGTGGAGTACAGTGGCATCATCTCGGCTCACTGCAACTTCCACCTCCCAGGTTCAATCAATTCTCCTGCCTCAGCCTCCCGAGTAGCTGGTATTACAGGCACATACCACCACTCCCGGATAATTTTTGTATTTTTAGTTAAATGGAGTTTCACCATGTTGGCCAGGCTGGTCTCGAACTTCTGACCTCGTGATCGGCCTCCCAACGTGGTGGGATTACAGGCGTAAGTCACTGCCCAGCCAGGTTACCTTTTTTTTTTTTTTTTTAACACTGGTCATCATATCAGTTTACTTTGCTTCCAGATGCCTTCTGCACCTTGGCTGTTGGAGCATCCCCAATGCCCACCTGCAGCTCAGGCCACAGGCCTGTCCTGGGCAGGGTGCCAGGGCCTCACTGTACCCAGTGGCAACGAGCCCTGCTCCTGGTGCCCCGGGGCTTCCCGTTTCTTGCATCAAACAGCCCCTTTGGAGAATCTGATGACAAGTTTGAAAGCTTTCCTGAGAGGCAGCCAGTTTGAGAGTCTGACACTCCCCACTCCCACTGTGGGAGTCGGCCCACAGTACAGGCGAAACGCAGATCTTCCTCTAGAAAGAACAGAAGGCTGGAGGAGAGACACGGAGCCGTTGCATGGAGCCCGCCAGCCTGGGAAACAAACAGCTGGGCGCTGGGGAAGCTGCAGCCTCCCCAGCTTCCCTGCCAGGCCTCGGGCGGGAGCCGTTCGCTCGCTGACAAACGCGTGGGCCGTGCTCTGGAGCCGCCAGTGCTATTCCTGCCACAGTGTGGGAAGGCGCTGTGCTTAGAGCTGTGCTTCCAGGAGCAGCTTCCAGCCTGATTTCAGGCAAAGCCACGCGGTCCCTGGTGCCCGGGAAGGCGCCGGCCTCGCCGCAGCTCCAGAACAAGTGGCGGGCCGTCGCCCGCCTGCAGTGCCTCTGGACCACTGTGCGGCTGCAGGGCGGGAGCAGCTTTGCGGCCCGAGATCTGTCACCTCAGCTCTCCGGGCCGCGGCTCCCCCGTGAGAAATGAGGTGCGCTTGCTGGAGGGGCGCCCCGCAGGGGTCGGGGTTGCTGCCCACAGAATCCCGCCCCAGAAACGCATGAGGACGTCGAGCCTTGGGGGGAGGGTGCTCCAGGAACCACGCGCAGCGGCCTCCGCGGCCCGTCGCAGGGTTGCAGAGACGTGAAGGGCTGGTGGGGTCGCCAGGCCCTTGTACAGGCTCAACGACGAGCTGGCGCCCCGGGCTCCTCCCTGCAGCCTCGCGGCGGGGCCTGGGGACCGCGTGCCCGGACGCTGCTGCCAGCCTCGTTGGCCGCAAGGTCGCCGGGGCGGCCCCTGGCGGCCGGAGGACTCGGCGGCCCGAGGAACCCCGGACCGGGCTCCGGGGTCACCCCGGCAGGGTGTCTGAGACTCCACAGCTCCGGGCGGGGATGTGGGCGCCGGCGCCTGTGCGCGAGGCCACCTGGGGAAAATCGAGGCAGTGAACGGCCCAAGCCCAGCCCAGTTATCCCGGAACCACGCCGGGAGCGCCCAGTGTCCCACGACCGCAGCCGCCGCAGCCTGAACTCGTCCCCTCCCCGAGGGATGCGGAGCGCAGCCCTTCCATCCTGTCCCTGCCACCGTGGCTTCCCCACGCCAGGCCGCCCGGGGCTCCGGCGCTGTTGGGATGAGCAGACTGCGCGGCCAGTGCCCGAGGCCTGCGAGCGCGGGGCTCGCGGGGCGCTGTGGGGCCGGGAGCGCGGGGTCGCGGCGGGGGACAGACAAAGGCGGGCACGGCGGCGAGGGGAAGACAAAGCGTGGAGGGGGGTCGGCGGCGGCGCCGGGGCCCCGGAGGCGGCTCCGGCGCGGCGGAGCCAATGGGCGGGCGCGGGGCGGGGGCCGGCGGGGGCGGTGCCGCGATAAGGCGGTGGCGGCGGCGGCCGCTCGGGGACTACTGGCAGCGGCGGCAGCTCGCGCCCGCGCCCTCCTCGCACCCGTGCGCCCCGAGAGACCGATCTCGCCCCGTGGCCCAGGCTGGGTCGGGTGAGAGCCGCGGGGGGAGGGGCCACGTCCGGCTCCGGAACCGGGTGGAAGATGCAGAGGGGTGGGGCGAGGGCCGCCCGCGGGGTCCTGGGGAGTCCGCGCGCCGCTCTGGTCCGGGGTGCCCAGGCTGGAGTCCTCGCTTCAGGACCGGCCCCTAGCGGGGCAGAGCCGAGTCCCGCTGGCGGGGCTCGCGGCGCCGGGGTCTGGAGTCCAGTCCTCGCCGGGCCGGGGCGTGTGCGGAGGGGCGAGGCGGGCAGGGACCTAGGGCGCTGTCCAGGGGCTGCGCAGCCAAGGCCTGGGCGCGCGGGCGCGGCGCGGGGCAGCGAGGGCCGGGGTCAGGTTGGGGCAGCGGCTTCTCGTCGCGGCCCCGCCCGCCCCGACGTTCCCTAAACCCAGGCAGGGTCCCGGCCTGCGGGGCGCGGCTGCGCGGGAGCCTCCGGCTCCCTCCGCTCCCGCTAACTTTGTTCTTCCGAAGGCACGGTACCACTCGGGACCCCGGCCCCCGGGGAGCAGGGGTGGGGGAGGTGGGTGAGGGGAGGAAGTGGCAAGACCAAAAGCAACAGGAAATGACTTAGGGAAAGTCCCAACCGCAATCCCCCCAGCCCCTGCCTGTCAACACCCCCCACCCTGCAGGCTGGGGCCCTCCCGACTGACTTCCCCTTGCAGAACCCATCGGGTGTCGCGTCTCCACCCGGGGCTTCCACCTCCAACGAGCCATGTTCCAGGCTGCAGGAGGCGCCCAGGCCACCCCGTCTCATGTAAGTGCCCGGACAGGTGGGAGGGCCCCCCGGGCAGGAGCCTGGGCTGGGGTGAAGCGGAGAGGTGCCGGGGTTTGCCGGTCCCCCTTGCCCCCTGCGGCGAGCCTCTGGGTCCTGGGCTGATGGCTGCAGCCGTGGTCCAGGGCCTCCCGGAGCTGCCCTGCCTTGACCGCCCCTCTCCCTCAGGAAGCCAAAGGCGGCGGCAGCAGCACGGTGCAGCGCTCCAAGGTAGGGGCCTGGGGCCAGGTGTGCGGAAGGAGGGGCGTGGGGGAGCGGGGTGGGCTCTGGGCATTCCCTAGCTGAGCCTCCCGCACAGTCCTTCAGCCTGCGGGCCCAAGTGAAGGAGACATGCGCCGCCTGTCAGAAGACAGTGTACCCCATGGAGCGGCTGGTGGCCGACAAGCTCATTTTCCACAACTCTTGCTTCTGCTGCAAGCACTGTCACACCAAGCTCAGGTGCGCCCCTGCCCTGCCCTCCCCCTCGCCTGCCAGCCCAGCCCCGACCTGGCTTGACCTGAGGCCGTTGTTTGGCTTCCGCAGCCTGGGCAGCTACGCCGCGTTGCACGGGGAGTTCTACTGCAAACCCCACTTCCAGCAGCTGTTTAAGAGCAAAGGCAACTACGACGAGGGGTTTGGTCGCAAGCAGCACAAGGAGCTCTGGGCCCACAAGGAGGTGGACCCCGGCACCAAGACGGCCTGAGGCCCCTGCAACCTTCCACCCCCTCCGCCGGCAGGGGGAAGGTTGGGAAGGAGGTCGAGCTGGGCTTGCGTGGGGGCCAGGTGGGAAGGGGATGAGGCTTGCTCAGGCGGAGGGGCCCAGGGGCAGGGCTCTGCTCCATGACTCCTTCCTTCCTTGTCCCGCAGCGGGTGAGGGTTTGGGAACCAGGATTGGGGTCTGCCCACCACCCTGCTTCCTGCTTCTTTCAGCAGTCCTCCCCACCTCACCCCAGGACTCCCTAGGAGGCCCCCACGCCCAGCTTCCCTATCTAGGTGCCTTTTCTCCAGCAAGGAGTCAGCATGTCCCGCTCAGGGTCTCAAGCTCCCTCACTGCCACCGGAGGCTGTGTGGCCCCCGCATCTCCCCATCTACCTCTACCCTTAACCTGGTTCTGAGCCACGGAGGAGACAGGGAGGAAGGGGCACAACAGTGCCACCTGTTGGGCCTCATAAATGCCCCTGCAGCCCACGGGGGAGGGGATGAGGAAGTGGAGCCACCCTCCCTCGTCAGGGCAAGTGGGACTTGAGACCATCTCGCACCACCAGCGTGGAGAAGTGGACGCTAAAGCATTCGCCAGGCGGCAGCCTCAGACACTGGCAGGGGTTGGCGCGGCCCCGCTCCCCTCCCACTCCCATTTCTGCCTATCCTGTTTTGACCACCCCCGTTTTAAACATGTTTCAACAGATCCAGATTCTCTATTGTGTGGCCTGCTGGGGGATTTGTCGCAGGAAAGATGCAGACTCACCATGGGGAGGGCATGGGGGCTAGAAGTGGGTGTCAGACACACCATTGAGAAATGGGAGGGCTCCTCTTCCCAGCAAGGGCTTCATGTTTTCACACCCACAGCAGTTTTGGAACTGAAACTCCACCTCACCCCTCAGTTTTGGGGTGGTTCAGACCGACTGACTACCACATGCACCCCATTGTGAAGAGGCCTGAAAGCGGGAGGGCCAGGCGACCAGTGGGTGATGGTGCCTGTCCTCAATGCACTTCAGTGTTGGGGGTGCAAGCTGCCATGTTCCCTGGCTGGTTCCAGCTGTCTTAGCTCCCTTCCTCCCAGCCCTTTGACCTGGAAGTTTGTGACAAGTGGCAGGAACCAGCAAGTGCTGCCCAAGTTTTAGTGACCCCCGCCCTGTCCCTCCTCATCATTCCCCCTCATTGCTGTCATCATCCCCTTACCTTTTCAAGCTCTGGGGAGAGGCAGTCACAGCTACTGTCCTAGGAAGTCCAAGGAGAAACCATCTGCTCTTCTGAAAACCCAGGGATAATGAGGGATGAGTTTACAGCAGACCAAACCAGGCAAGCTGGGAGGACCTCAGGGATCCCTCATGGGACACAGGCAGGAAGTCTAGGTTGTCCTGCTCCAGATCCAGCTTCCTGATGTCTCCAGACATGGGGAAGATGAGAACAGTCCTGAAGGGTTTGCTGCCACCACACTATACAACTGCCCAAGTTCCTAAGTGGCCTTCTCCCCATGGAACAGGGCAGCGGGCTTGGCCACAGGCTCCGGTGTCACATGAGCCACTGTGCTGAGGCACACACTGCTCCTTGAAGGGTGAATACTCAGTAGAGGTGGTCCACCAGGCCTGGTCCCTCCAAGTACAAAGCGAGCAACTCAACCTCTCAGGGCAGGCCAACTTCCTGCACCAGAGGTCTCAGATGGCGACAAGGTCGGTCTTTCCTCGGTTAAGCAACAGCAGACGGGCCAGAAGGGGATACTGGAGAGGTGGCTCTTGGTGGCACCTGACTCCTGCCCTGCAAAGATGGGACTCAAGGAAGTCCTGGGCCAGGAAGACCCTACAAGATGCCATGAAGGCTCTGGGAACCCAGCCACTGGCAACATTCAAGTCGTGAGGGCCAGCAACGCCACCCTGGTAAAACAGCCCTGAGGGGACCACCCCAGTGGAGCTTGTGGAGGAAAGGGGCAGACACCTCTGGGTACCAGCCAGGTCATCCCAGGATCCCTCTACTTGGAGTCAAGTTCTCTTCTGCTTGAGAGGCCCAACCTCATTTCCAGGCACCATACCCAGCCCGTCAGGCAAAAACCTACCTCCATCACCTGCAACTGAAAGCACTGCCACAGGACCCCTCTGATATAAATGATCCCTTTTATTGTAAGTAATGCGCAACACTGGACTGGCTTTGCACTGCAAGCCCTCAGTCAAGATATAGTCAAATAACTATGGCTGCAGGTTCTTCTGCATGATCCACAATTCAGACACAGACACAGAGCTGGGGTGGGCAGGAGGGACAGGAGGGTGGCAGAGTGCGGACTGTCCCCAGCCCTGGCCTCTGCATGCAAAGTTGGCCCAGGCAGACACACCCCATGGAATGAGAAAGTGACACAGCCCCTTCTCACAGCAAGCCTGGGGCTGCCAGGAAACCGCCCTTCAGAACCTTCAGGGCCAGGTCATCCTGAAGCCCCACAACTTTTTATCTGGATTAGTTATTAAAAAACAATAAATTAAAATTAAGCAACAACTTGGTCCTGAGGATGCTGAGCCAGCACGTCCACAGTTTTTGGCACAAAAAATTACGGTCTGTTTTGCTTTTTTGGAGTGCATGGTTTGTTGGCTTGTCTTCAAATTCATTTTTAAAACACATTCCCAGCCGGGTGCAGTGACTCATGCCTGTAATCCCAGCAGTTTGGGAGGCTGAGGCAGGCAGATCATGAGGTCAGGAGTTCAAGACCAGCCTGGCCAATTTGGTGAAACCCTGCCTCTACTAAAAATACAAAAATTAGCTGGGTGTGGTAGCATGCACCTGTAGTCCCAGGTTCTCAGGAGGCTGAGGCAGGGGAATTGCTTGAACCTGGGAGGCGAGGGTTGCAGTGAGCTGAGATCACGCCACTGCACTCCAGCCAGCAACAGAGACACTCTGTCTCAAAAAAAAACACACATTCCCAGTGAGGTAAGACCCCAGGGGGTGGGGCTCTGTGAGCCTGAACCTGGGATGCACAGTCGAGTCAGCCCGCACTGTGCTCTGTATCCTCTTAGGGAATAGGGACTGGGGATGGGGGTGCAGACCAGGAAGAGTGTGCAGCCAGCAGGATGGGGTCGTGGAGAGGCCGAGCTGCCACACAGCAGCTTTGGTCGAGATGAGGGCCAGGCCCCACCCTGGGCAAGGGCCGAGGTGGAAGCAGGAGCCTATGCTGTCTTCAGAGGACAGTGTGGGGTGCAGGGGCCGACAAAGCCCCTGGGGAAAAAGGGATGGAAACAGAGGGGTCCAGGCCGAACTGGCACCATGTGACACACACTTCTGCAAAACCAGCTGCTTTCATTTTCTCTTCTCTCTCTCGAGGCGTCCATCACCTGTAACAGTCTAGAATTGATATATATAAAAACCATCAAATATGATCTGAGATATAAATTAACAAGTACAAGGCCTCACATTACATGATGTGAAAAGGCTAAAAACAGCGATAGAAACTACATTCATAAAAGTGCATCGTCAACATACAACGAAGGCTTTGGCTTGTTCTGTGCCCGTAGGGATGTAGGCATGGCTGGCAGGACTGCCTGGCACTAATCCCCAGCTCCCTGGAGATGCCCATCCCTGGGCACTGGCTTTTTTTTTTCCTTTAATGACAACTCCCAAGGAAACTGGGTGTTGAGAGGGAGGAGCTCCAGCAATAGGCACATTTTGGAGGGGAGGGGCCGGAAGAAAGAACCAGCGCCCAGGCTGAGGTAAATATGGCCAACTCTAAGCTGCTTGGAGATGCTGTTTCCCCAACCCCTGCTGTCATTCCTCCCCCAGGGGAGGAGCTAGAAGGGAAAAAGGCTGAGACCTCATGGGGATGGGCAAGGCTGGCTAAGGAAGAACGGAGCTGGCGGTTTTGGACACAGCTGGTGGCAGCACATGGGCTTTCCCTTCTACCAGATGGAGTGGGTTCTGGCCTAGCAGGTAATGACTCAGACAGCCTGAGACACCTCCTCAGGCTCTCTGGGACCAGGGCACTGGCTGGGCCAGATGCTCCCACCATGTCGTCCATATCCCCTTCTGCTCCAGTGGGGAACAGATGCTAGGCCAGGAGCACAAAGGCCATGACCTTCAGCTCTTTCCAATGCAGCCTAGGCCCAAGCCCACAGCAGGTACTCAGAGCCCAGAGGGCACACAAAGTCTCCAGTTTAGAAACTGGGTACAGCATAAGAGTGACTCCGACTTGTAAAACAGAGACAACTGCATTGACAAAACTGGATCCCACTCAGTGGCAGCAGTTCGACATTACAGGCCCCTGCCTGGGGGAGGCAGGGTCATGGGCACAGGCAGGACTGGCTCCTCCTTCCCTGAATAAGGCAGCATGACATTTGCTTCATTCATCTTTGGTAAATGACAGGACTGGCAAAGCCAACCTGGGGCTCTAGGGGAGGGCAGCCTGGGCTTCCGCCTGCCACTGCTGTGGGGTGCTGGCCTTTCCCTCAGGCTTGTGGGAGCTCATCTAGCCCGGAGACACCCTGGTGGTCTCCAGACATTGGAAGGAAAAACAAAATAATACTCTGAATGAAAATAACACTATTCATACCCTGGCGTCAGTCCCGTGCCCCCAGACCCTCTGGGCTTCAGTGCCAATTGCAGTGTCAGGACACATCCCCGAGGGTGGGGCCCAGGGCTGCCTTGCACATTGTTCCCAGCCCCTACCCCTCCACGCTGAGCTCAGGACACTGGAGCTCCTGGATATGACAGGCTGGGGTCTCCCAGTCCTGAGGCTGCAGCCACCCCACCCCAGCTCTGAGCCCCAGTGGCAGAAGGGGCACAGACAGACGCTGGCTGGGCTGCTACTCCATGGTCCACAGCCTTGCCTGGGAGAAGCAGCAACTTCGCTGAGCCTCGCAGCAGCCCCCAGCAGTAAGGGGCGTCCGGCAGCTGCATGGCCATGAGAGCTCAGTACATGAGCTGTGCAAAGTGGTGTGTGAGCAGCTCCTCAGCTGAAGGTCTCTGGCGAGCCTCCACAAAAATGAGCCTCAGGAAGTCCCGGCCATGTTCAGAGATGTGGGAGGGCAGCTGAGGATTGGTGGGCTGGGTGGCAATCTTGAAGATGGCGGCCATAGCTTCATACTCTGCCCACGGTGGTTTCTCTGTCAGCATCTCCACCACAGTGCAGCCCAGGCTCCTGGAAATAGAGAACCCCGTGTCACCTCTCAGTTGGCCTTGGACTCCCAGCTGTCCCGCCCATCACTGCAAAAGGAGGCGCCTTTCTCAGAGTATGCTGAAGTGCAGGACAAGCCAAGCAGAGGGCTGACAGCCCTTGGATCCCTGTCCACATGGGCTTCATGGACCTATAACTCACCATACACCTGGGCACATCTTGACACGGGGAAAAAGAGAATCACTTTGCCTTGACAGAGCTCTACAATAACTGTATTAGCTCCCCATAGCTGCTCTAACTTTACCACAAACTTAGAGGTAGGAAAACAACACAAATGTGTTATCTTACAGTTCTGAAGGTCAGAGGTCTAAAATCAGTCTCACAGGGCTAAAGTCAAGGTGGCAGCAGGTCTGATTCCGGTCGGAAGTTCTGAGGGGAGAACCTGTTTCCTTGCTTTTCCCAGGTTCTAGAGACCACCTGCATTTCGTGGCTCATGGTCACCTCCTTGTATTACTCCAACCTCTTGCTTCCATAGTCTCACCTCCTATTAGCCACTCTGACCTCCTAAGTCCCTTCTGTAAGGACCCTTGTGATTATACCAGGCTACTTGGCTAATTCAGAATAATCCATCCATCTCAAAACCCTTAACTTAATCATCTCTGCAAAGGCCCTTTGCTATATACAATCACATTTACTGATCCTGGGATCAGGCAGTGGACATCTTTGGAGGACCATTATTCAGCCCACCACAATAGCTTTCCAAGGGGAGAAGCTCTCATGACTTAGGGGCCATTGCAGAGGATGGACACAAGGTTAGGTCGAGCAAGTGCAAGCCATCTGCGTCTTAGGAGAAGGGACAAAAACCTGCTCCTGTTCAGAGACTGGTCCAGGCCTTCAGAGTGGATCCTGCTGCCTTAAGAGACTTAGAAAACAAGAGGGATGTTTTCCATGGCCTAAGTCCCAGCTCTAACGGAGTGTGCTTTTATCTGGGGTAAAAACACAACCCATCTGGTGTATGTGCTACTGCACACACCAATACTCTTGCACATACTGCAGCCTGGGTCCTGGGTGCACTCCCTCCTGCTACACCACAAAGTCCCCAAGGTATGTTTCTAATGTAGGGCCACTAGGGCCTGGGTGGGAGAAGGGGTTCTGCATGTCCCAGTGCTCACCACACGTCTGCTTTCCTTCCATAGCCCTCACCGCTGATCACCTCAGGACTCATCCAGTAAGGTGTGCCAGTGACAGAGCGCATGCCCGTCCCCGACATACAGATCGTCTGCAGGCGTTTGCTGGCCCCAAAGTCCCCCAGCTTCACATTCCCAGCAGAGTCTCGGAGGATGTTGGCTCCTGAGGCATGAAAAGGCAGAGGCTTCAACCCTGGACCCTCTTGTTTTCTCCCATCCTCCCCACTCCCAGGTCACTGAGAGCTGCTGGAGAGGGCGGGGCTACCACTGAATTAGACATGAACTACACACAGCAAAGGACCTAGTGAAGGGGAGCCTCAGATCTACCACACAAAATGACCATCTCCATGGCCAACATGTACAGGGAACTTGGCAATATTTTCCCAAATTGCTCAACCAGTCTTCTCACAGTCCCTCAAAGAAGCAATTGGGATCCCACTTTTCAGAAAGTTCAGAAAGGTTAAGTAACTGGCCCCACAGGCACTCAATGGTAGACTTGAACCCAGGTCCTGGGGACTCACTCCATGCATCCTGGCCCTGCTCACCCTTAATGTCCCGGTGAACGATCATGTTGCTGTGCAGATAGGACATGCCCTCCAGGATCTGCCGCGTGTACTTTCGGGTCACACTTTCTGTCAGAGCACCGTAGGCCTTCAACTGGTCTTTCACGGAGCCCTAGCAGCCACAAGGAGTCAGAGGACTTCCCTCAGGGGACGGCTGGTGGAGAGGCAAGCCCATTGCAGCCCCCAGCATGGCAGCAAAGGAATGATTGGTTCAATTCCTATTTGGCTGTGCAGGGCACCTTGCCAGGAGCTGTCAGGCAGTTTGGAGAAGAGAGTACCACACAGTCCTTCTCAAGCAGCATGCCACCCAAATCCAGGAGCAGGGAGGCCTCTCTGCTCCAGATGAAGGCTGCATTTACTGGACAGTGAGCCAGTCCTGCATGCTTCAGAGGAGGGCTGGGCCTAGGACAGTTGTCATCTCATACTCCCACTGCAGCCTGAGGCAGGGCCCTCCTGACTCCAAGACCCACCATCACCTTGTTTTGCTGCTCTGGGCCTCTGGAGCCTCAGGTGATCAAAATCCTATCCAAGGTGACCCCTCTCCTGCAGGCTCCGCCCCCCCAGGTCAGGCCCTCTTGTGTGTATGTCTCACATGCATTCAAGAGGCACATACCCCTGGCATGTACTCCATGAAGATGGTCAGGGTCTTCTCAGCACGGTCCCGCAGACAGCCATAGTACTGCACGATGCGCTCATGTTGCAAGTTCTTTAGCAACTGGATCTCGCACTCCAGAGCACTCACCTCCTAGGGGAGGGGTCAGTGGTTGCCTCAGCTCTCAGGGCCCCAGTTCTGCCCGCCTGGGTTCAGCCCAACTTGCCCTAGTTAGTGGCCTCACAAGGGTCTGCCTTGGGAACTGCAGCTGGAGAAAAGGAGGACTCTCTTAACTGTCTAGCCCTCGGCCACAATGCTGGGAAGGCCTTGGGATGGTGGCACTCCCGTGCGTGGAAGGAGGCAGGGAGGTAGGAGAAGGGGCTGTGGGTGCTTAGCTAAGGTAACTGCTGTTTGTCCACTCCAACTGAAGTGTAAGCCATGCTGAAAGCTGAACTGCAAAGTCAGGCCATATGATTTTTCCTTTAGAGCTGGACCAAGTGAAGGAATCCCACAGCTCATTCCTGGGATGAGGGCTAGGGAGAGATATTTGTCTGGTGGAGAGCAGGGAGTGCCCTTTGTGGCACAGGTTATCACCTCTCAGTTTGGGGTACTTGGTACTTTGGCATCAGCTTAGTTCCTTATACCTGACTCCTTCCCCAGGTGCTTGGTGTTCTTCAGACCACAGTCCTTTCACCCTGTGGCTGGGGCCAGGATGGAGAGAAAGGGAGCTTGGGAAGAATGATGGAGGAAGCAACCCACAGCATCTCAAGCAACTACTACTCTGTGTGGTAAGAGAGGCATTTTTGTTGAAACGAGATAACTGAAGTCAGCCCACGGGGAAAGTGTACCTTGCTTGTCTCAGGACTGTCTGGGTCAAACTGGACCTGCTTGGAAGCAAGTTCACGTCCCGTGTCCACGTCATAGCACAAATAGACCCTGCCGAAGGCACCCTGGCCCAGGAGCTTTCCCCGGCGCCAATTGATGGGGGCACTGGGAGCTACAGGAGAACAGAGGAAAGAGTGTTACTTTGTGTGCACTATTTATGGATATCCCATTCATTCTCCAGGCGCTCTATAATAGGGCCTCTGGCTCAGGCTCCCCCTCACACAGCACCATCACATCATCTCTTAGTAGAGCATCTCCACCGCAATCTGGAGCAAGCCCAGTGCTCTAATCACTTGGACCTAAAGTCAGAGTCCCAAGAAGCAGAGGATTGGCTACAGTCATGGTTAAATGCTCTTCTGCATTGATCAAATACAATTGCTTCCAAAGCCCCTAAATATCTTACTATGGCAGGGATGAAGGGTGTGCTCTTCCCTCGTTTAAACATGGAAAAACTAAAGATCAGAGAGGAGAAGAGGCTTGTCACACAATAGTGGAGCCAGGCTTCAGGCACTTCAAGGCTTATCCCATGTGGTGCATATGGGCCAAAGCCACCACCTGCTGAGCCTAAGGGTCCCAGGGGCCCAGCTGTTCTGCCCCTGTAGCTTGTCTGAGACAGCCTGGACAGTCTCCTCCTAGCCAGGGACAGCTCCTCACACTTGGTTGGCACATTCCTCTCCTGCACAGAGAGGGCATTCTCGCTGTCTGCACTCCGCAGGCGCCCACGGGGGTCCAGGTATTGCACAGCTAGACCCATGTTCTCGCCATTTGTGCTCAGGGAGCGGCTGGAGGGCACCAAGGTGAACAAGTTGCCTTGATGACGCCGTATTCGGGGAAATGTTCTTCTGCCTGAAAGGGTACAGGGCCAGAGTAGAGCAAGTCAGACTGGGGGCTATGGAGCTGAATGTACAAACCAGGTCCGAGCCAGAAGTGATAGATAATACCAGCTCCAGCCCACCCTGTCCGCCCTCCCACCTGACTCATTCCATACAGGCTGCTGTCCCAAGCACTCCAAGCATCAGGACAAAAGCGGAAATTAGGAAGAAGTCTGGTTCAGGGAGATCTGGCCAAAGGGAAGGCACATGGCTGGCCCGCAGGCTCCCAAATGCTTGCAAGGCCAAGCCACACCCAAAGGCACTGATTTCCTTGCATCCTACTCCTCACCCCTCTGCGGGCCCCAGGCCACCTGCTGCTGCGGGGCAGAAGAGGGCATGGGATAGGTTTGGCTCCAACAAAAGTCAGAGTTCCCAGTGGCAGCATCTTGGTCTACAAATACTATCTTCCCTGTTTTTGTTTATTTCCTGTCTCCCATGGCTCAAGTCTAGGCCACAATTCCTCAGGAATGAAGGAAAATACAGGCGCTGGATGGACAGGCCCACCCTCCTCATGGCAGCTCGTCCTTTCTTCAGGCAGTCAGCAGGGGGCAGGTGAAGGAGCACTCACCATCGCTGTAGTCCTTGTGGTGCACAGACACATGGTAGCGCCGGGGGTAGGTTCCACCTTTGACCCCTTTGTCATAGAGCTGAGTTTCCCGATCTGAGTAAGAAGGGGAAATCACTGGCTTCTGGGTAGGTCAATGTGAGTCACTTAAGCCCCCAAGTCACCTGAGATCTCAAAGCAGCAAGCCTAAGTAGAGCTACTGAGTCAGAACCACCTGGGGCCCCACCTAGACACCCTGCATTGCCTACCCAGGCTTTGTGGAACTCACCTGAGTATTCCTGTCTGTTGTCAGGGAAGCTCTGGGCACGGGACATTCGTGATTTCCGGAAGGATGGGCTGGAGAAAAGAAGAAGAAATAAAAAACACACTCCCTGCACACTTCCACAGCAACCCAGCAGGGCGTCCACGTGGTCTCCCTTTCTAACCGCTGCCACAGCATTAGGTGGGGAAAGCAGATTTTGTGGGAAACAGCCCTTTTCTGAGTCCAGCTCCTGCGTTCTCCACCCTCCCTTCACTACTCTATAACCCAATCTGACAGCGCCCTGAGTGGCACATCTCCCCCATCTGACCCAACTCCAGCCTGGCTGCACAGCCCTCTCCCTCCTTGGCCCTTCTTCCCACCTCTGTAACAGACAAAGAACTCCAAGAGAATCCTCTGCCCAGGGCAGTAATAAAAATAGCCACAACGTCATTGTTTATAGGTTGCTGCTTTCGTATCTATTTTATAAAGTGAGCTTTTTCTCACTTAATCCTCAGAACGCTGTGAGGTAGCAAATACCGTATAATAAAAATAACATAATAGCAGATCCAAATGTTGGGCAGCTATGCTGTTCCCGTCTTCACAGACACCACTACAGATTAGGCACACACAGCCCTATTTACTTGCCCAAAGACAGTGCTAGGAAGACAGGGCCAGACTTTTTTTTTTGAGATGGAGTCTCCCTCTGTCGCTCAGGCTGGAGTGCAGTGGCATGATCTTGGCTCACTGCAATCTCCGCCTCGTGGGTTCAAGTGATTCTCCTGCCTCAGCCTCCCAAGTAGCTGGGACTACAGACATGTACCACCACGCCCGGCTAATTTTTTTCCATTTTTAGTAGAGACGGGGTTTCGCCATGCTGATCAAGCTGGTCTCGAACTCCTGACCTCAGGTGATCCGCCAGCCCAGCTTCCCAAAGTGCTGGATTACAGGCGTGAGCCACTGTGCTCCAAGGCCAGATTTTAAATCCAGGTCTATGACCCCAAAGTCTGTATTCTTGCTGCTAAACCAGGCATCTTTCAGCCTAGTCACCACCATCCCACTTTGGAGATGGGGAAACTCAAGAACAGGTTAAAAGACTTGTCTGAAGCCATTCAACTAATATTTCGTGGAGCTGGGACTGGATCTAGGTCTGTCTGGTTCCCGATTTCACGCCCTTTCCCAGATCCCATGAAGGGAAGATGAGAGCCCTGAGCCCAAGTCAGGCTAGGCCTCAAGGAAGTAAGTCCAGATCATTCACAATGAAAATAAAAGAAAGTACTGTAGGGGCAGAGGGAAAAAAAACAAGAATAAAGAGATGGGTAAATTTAGCTATCTTTCCCAAGATCTACCTGAATGGCCCTTTTCCTTACACATGAGTGCTTATTGGCCTTTTGTGGGGGCCACAGGTTAGAAACTCTCAAGGCAGTGGCAGAGGGGGGCCGCTCCCTCGTTTCCCAACTACTAGACCTTATGTAGTCCTCTCCTCTCCCTTTTCCCTTCTAAAGCTTAGGAGATAGTCCAAAGCCAGAGTCAGTCCCTGTCTTGGCAGAGCCCTCAGTCTACGACACCAAGCCCTAGGACTCTTGTCTGTGCCTTCTTACTTCCCTGGTTGGAAAGCAAGCCCCAGACAAGGCTACACATTGGAAACCAAGTAACCATAACTGTATTCTATAATGTCTAAAGGGAAGACAGTGCACATCAGTGCTCAGGTCTGTTAGGCAAGACAATGCATATTTAGCCATAGTCAAAAGATCACTACCCAAATGAACAATTAATCAGTTACACAAAGTAAAAAAAAACCCCAATCTGCTCCATAGCTTCTGACCACAGTCTGAAACCCAGAGAGACTTGATCAAAACTGCTCTTGGGCATAATAAGGCAAAGTCCAGGGAGTACCAAGATCAATGCCAAGGCCTCTCCAGACATACCCTTGCTATTTGGTATGTAAAGGACACCACTTGTTTCCTACCAAAGTGTAAGAAGAAGATATACACCAAGCAGGCAGCGTAGTACGATAGGCATTCTGGATATTCTGTTTTCAGGTTTCAGTTTCTTACTCCCCGCCAAAAACACTTGGAGTAAAAAATGAAGGTAAACCAATGGATGAGAATTCAGTTTTTCCCCTAAAACACTGACAGTCCACTGCTTCTCAGTTCAGATCACAGCAGTGAGGCCAAAAGTACAAGAGCGGCATATATTATGTTGAAAGTCAAAACATGTAAAGCACTTAGAACAACAAAGCAAGTACTTAATAAATGAGCTGCTATTTTATAAGCTATTATTACATTCATTTAATTACGCAATCATAACATTCTCGTGGTGTTTGGGAAATTAAGGAAAAGGCTTTCCTAGAAGCATTATGTTTTAACCCTGGGCCTGCAGAGCTAACTCTTCCTCCTCAACCCAAAATGACTATGCATTACCCTCCAAACCACCCACAGTCCCATACCTGTCTGCTGACCTGTCCAAGGATTGGCAGCTTCCAGACAAGGAATTTTCTGCACTGCTCAGGGGATCCAGCATCTGTAAGGCAAGTCATACAATGAAGCCACACCCCCAGCCCCAATTCCCCCGTGACCCAAGCTTTATGGCGAAGGCCAGCAAATGGGCCTTTCTGTCAAAATATGAACGTGTCCTTTATCTCCCCATGCAGTGGGAAGAATGGATAGGAAGGTACCATCCTCCCCTTTAGTTTGAAAGGCAAGTTTCCAGGAGGGAGAAAAATACTTGGCTGGCATCGCAAGAAGCTCTGGCAGGAGAGCAAAGCAGAGGCTCTGCTTTTCTGGTTGGCATGTTCTTGGCTCATTAACACTGCAGCCTGGCTCTGGAGATGGTACTACCCTGCTGAGCCTTCCAGTGAGTTTGGGTGGCACCTTAATGCTTCTGTTTACACTCCGTAATTTATAATTTACAAAGACAAGTACTGCCTCATTTCACAGACGAGCACTACAGGCCTAGAAAGGTTAGGAGACTTGTCTAAAGTCATAAAACTAAGTTAGTATACAGCTGATACCAGAAGGAAAATGTCCCAGTTGCTGGTCCAATGCAGAGGTAATAGATATCTAAATATATTAAAATATTTCTCTGGCCCATGGTCAAATGCAGCAACAAAAGGCCTTTGGAATCAATTTTTCTTCGATCAGTGTCCTGAAGGTCCTCCCCTTCATTTTCTCTGCACAAAGGTGAGGGTGGGGTCTTCAATTTCAGAATATTCATTATCTGAGCTCCAACATTACATAGAGGCCAGGCTTGGTGACTCATGCCTGTAATCCTAGCACTTTGGGAGGCCAAGGCAGGAGGATCACTTGAGCTCAGGGGTTCAAGACCAGCCTGGGCAACATAGTGAGACCTTGTCTCTGTTTAAATTTTTTTTTAATTAATTTATAAAAAAACATTACATAGGGAAACAAAGTATCAGAATTATGAAAATTCACTAACAACCTCCATAAAATTAGTTTCCAACTCAAATATTTTTTCCCATTTAATACTAGCATCCGTCCTCACCCATAATTTCAAATGCTTTAGGTCATATTGTCATACACGATTTTTTAAAATCTGCCAATCAAGGCAAACTGCAAAGTAAAACTGCAAATATTGCTAAGGATATAGACTATCCAAAGTGGATGAAACCAACATTGGAGAGAACTGCTTTCAATCTATCAGGTGCATATTTGGCAAATTTAGACCAGTTAACAGAAAAAAAAGAAAATGGACAAATAAATAATAAGGCCGGTGTGGTGGACTCATGAGAGGCCTTGGGGAAACTGCCGAGTCCTGTGAATGCTCTTGCAAAAAATGAACTTCTTTATGGTCAGAAGTCAAGCAGGGAGTGAAGGACGTTACATTGTGCTAGCATTTTGTTGTTGCTGTTGTTCAAGACAGGGTCTCGTTCTGCCACCTGAGCTAGAGTGCAGTTCACTGCAGCCTAGGCTCAAGTGATCCTCCCACCTCAGCCTCCTGAGTAGCTGGGACTACAGGCATGTGTGCCACTATGCCCGGCTAATTCAAAAAGATTGTTTTTGTAGAGACAGGGTCTTGCTATGTTGCCCAGGCTGGTCTTGAACTCTTGACCTCAAGCAATCCTCCTGCCTTGGCCTCACAAAGGACTAGGATTACAGGCATGAACCACTGCACCCGGACTGGCATAAATTTTGTTAGAAAAATTAGGCCAAAAAATTAACATGAATCATACTTTATTCATTCAAAAATGAGTAAATAGATGCAATTATCATCTAAACCCAATTAAAGAAAAAACAAAATAAATTTATCATACTTTCACTTTTCAATAAAGTCACATTGGAATATTCTTTCATTACATACTATGCAACGTTTGTTCCTGTTCCGTGGATTGATCTCACTGTTACCAGAAGCAATTCTCTTCAGCTAAAGAGGCAGGCGCTGGAAGAGGACCTTGGCAATCCCTAGCCACCGCTTTCCTTGGCCTCTTTCTAAAAGTCTGTTCTTACTCAAAGTCAAATCCTCCCACGCCTTCCAGGGCCACGCAGGTAAAGTAAAAAAGTAAAGGGGACAGAGTATAGGACCATGGTGAGGGACACAGACTTAGGGCAATCAAGCTCATCTGCAATTTCTGGAATTTTACACCCAAGTCACCCCCAAAACAGCTGATGTCCAGAAGTGCCCTGGTTAGAGAAACCAGGAAGGATGGTCAGTAAAATGCCCAAGAAGGAACTCTACAGCTAAAGGCACTCCAGGTCGCTATTCCAAACATGAATTTATCTGGAAGGCAGGAGGATAGAAGGAAGAAGAGTACAAAGCGCTTCTCATAGCCTATATAGTTTGAATAATGAAATAAAAGTTACAAGAATCAGTTTTTTGTAAAATCTCCCATGTGACAGCACGGGCCCATCTGTTGGACATTTTCCCCTTAAGAGATTTCCCCTTCTCAGGCCAAATCCCAGAAAGTATAAAAACAGCCCTTTTTTTTTAACAATCAAAGCAAACACATTGAAAAGACCAGAATGAAGCCACAGATCTCACCCTTGCTGAGTTCACTAAGCCAAAGCCATTTGCATCAAGTAAGCCACCAGTTTAAAAGCTAGCCATTAAAATGGCTGAGCCACTATGGTGGACACACCCTAAGGTGATTACTTCTTCTACCAATTAGTCCCAATGAACTGCCTTTCCCTTTAGTGCAAGTAGAACCTGTGACTTGCTTCTAGCCAATAGACTATGGCAAAGAGGATGGATATTCATTCCCATAATTATGTGATGTTTTATGACTCCATCTTTGCAGACTGGAGCAAGAGATTCTCCTGCTGGCCTTGAAGAAGCTGCCATGTTGTGAGAAGGCCCCACAGCAAGTAACAGCAGGTGGCCTCTAGGAAAGAAACTCAAGAGAAGCCCCTCTGTGACATCCAGAAGAAAAGAGGAACCACAGTCCTACAGCCACAAGAAACTGAATTCTGTCAATAACCATCTGAGCTTGGAAAAGAACCCCAAACTCAAGAAAGGCAGGCAGCCTGGCAGACACCCTGATTGCAGTCTTGTGTGACCCTCAGCAGAGGACCCACTTGAATCATGCCTAGACTCCTGACCCAGGGAAACTGGAAAATGATAAATGTATGTTGTTTTAAACCTCTAGGTTTGTGGTAATTTGTTATGGAGCAATAGATAACTAATACAACTGTCTACCATCATAAATGGTCAACCTAACCAATCCTACAGTGTAATTTTGATATGGTTTACTCCCTACCTTTCATCAAGAAATGGCAAAACTAAAATATATCCAATGAAAAACATAACCTGTCAGTTTAAAACCAGGCATATATTAAAACACTACTGAAACAAGCTGGGTGTGGTGGCGCCTGTCTATAGTCCCAGCTACCTGGGGTAACAATGAGAGGACCACAATGAAGGAAAATCTGTTAAGTGTTCACCCAACAGCAACGAGACTACGTGGTTTAGATCCCATCTTTGGCAGAAATCGTTATTTGACTGTCAAAAAGGGGTAATCCATATTTGGACAGGCCTGGTTTATAAAAGAGCTTTCAAAATGGGGTTATGCTCTGCACTGTGACTACTGAGAGCCCCTTGTTATGACCCTGGTCTGCTGATACAGGCCACGGGCATATCCCAACCCCCCTATACTCACGCACTGCTCGTTGGTCTCTGGGATGAACTCCCCCTCACTGTTGATGCTGGTATAGGACCCCTGCCGGGCAATGTGCTGCTGCCGCTCAGGAACATAGCCAGGGGGAGGTGAGCTTCGGCCAGGGTTCTGGGAGCCTAGAGCACATAAAGGAGGCTTTTTTTCAACAACAGAGCCCAGGATGTGTAGCCCAAGAGGAGCAGGTATGGGGCCAGCTCACAGACACCAGACCCCAGAGGTCAGGAATGTGACTCAGATGGGTCATGGCACTAACATCCAGCATGTACCAGCTCCCTCAGGCAAACAAAGTCTTTTCCTAACAGGAAACAAACTCCAGAGACAGATCAGGCACTACAGCATATGTGACCAAAAACCTTGGCACAAAACAGAAACCAGAATAACCCCTATGAGACTAATGTTAGCTGGCAATCAGACTAGCTTTTTAAAATATATATGTATATATATATATATATAATTATTCCTTCATAATGTCACCTTCTCTCTTCCTCTAGAGCACTAATGCCATTTCCTCCCATCAGCTCAATGCATCAGTTTAGTCCTCTTGAGTTTTGGGTCCCAGCAGTATTTTGAGGGTGGGGACCAGGAAAAGGTAACTGAATATACCTCGGTATCTCTCTCTGCTCTCTGTTCCCTCAGTCAGTGTCTCCCCTTTTTTGTTCTCTACCTGTATCAGGTAAAAAGGCCCTCCTGACAGTCTGACCAGGATCAAGAGGCAGGCTCTTCCATTCCTCCCCACTCCCATGCTTCCTGGCTTATGAGTAATGATATTATCTTTTTTTTTTTTAATTGAGACAGGGTTTCACTATGTTGCTCAGGCTGGTCTGAGTAATGATTATCTCACATATATGTAGTGCTTTACTTTTTGTTACACATTCACAGTAATTAACTTCATTTGATTTTCAACATCCCTACAACAGAGGTTTGGCAAATATTTTCTGGGCGCCTGCTAAGTGGCAAGCATTCCACAAGGTATTTTTACATTTGTTACTTCACTTAATCCTTTCAACAATCCTGAGAGGTAAGCATTTGCTTTACTTAACAGAGGAAGAAACGAAGACTCAATGAACTTAAATCTTAAAAAAAAAAAAAAAAGCCCCAAAACACCCAAAAACAATTATTTATGTTTTACAGGTAAAAGAATATAAAACTACTGGGTGCGGTAGCTCAAGCCTACAATCCCAGCACTTTGGGAGGCCGAGGCAGGTGGATCACCTGAGATCAGGAGTTCGAAACCAGCCTGACCAACATGGAGAAACCAGTCTCTACTACAAATACAAAATTAGCCGGGCGTGGTGGCGCCTGTAATCCCAGCTACTCGGGAGGCTGAGGCAGAAGAATCGCTTGAACCCAGGAGGCAGAGGTTGCAGTGAGCCCAGATTGCGCCATTGCACTTCAGCCTGGGCAATAAGAGCAAAACTCTGTCTTTAAAAAAAAAAAAGATAGAATATAAAACCAATTTACAGGTACTTTCACCACATCAGCTTGTAAGATGAAATGGTTTGTCATCCTAATGTCAGTGAATGACAGAGGTGTGCAGAGACACACATTGTAAGTCATTGGGCAATACTTTTCTGTCATGACGGATTTTGAGTCCGAGAAATCAGGTCCTCCTTCCTCCTAGTCCAAGAGCTTTTCCTGATTGATTCTATTGCTTTCCATGATCAGAGGGGACAAAAATGAGGCCAAAAGTTTGCATCTTTTTTCCTTCCTAAGCTCACCAGACAAACCAGAAGAGCCAACTCTCGGAAGGTTTAAAAAAAGCTTTAACAATACCCACACAAATATTTCTCGTAGCTTCAAAACTTAAATATAGGATTCTTATCCTGAACCCTTTTCCTGTTCTGGAGGGAACAAATTTATCATGTTGTGTAGAAAACCAGAGACACAAGAGCCATCCACTCCCTTATCTACCACCCCTTACCTCTCTCCCACGACCCAGCAATTCCTAGACACCAGGAATAGCAGAAGTACCATCCCTCAACAGTGCAAGCTACTTTCCTTGTTGGCTGGTTTCTCCAGTCTAGTTCAGGGGCTGTAGCACTACGTTTTCTGAAATGGAACTGCAAGCAAGATGCTCTGTGGAAACGGCTAAGGAAGCAAGAGAGACCAAGTTTGGTAGTTGGAGACCTAGAAGTACCTGACTCATTCTATTGTTTTTGGTTTGGTTTTTTTTTTTTTTTTTTTTTTTTTTTCCCCAGAGACAGGTCTCACTATGTTGCCCAGGCTAGTCTTGAGCTCCTGGGCTCAGGAAATCCTCCTCCTTCAGCTACAGGCAGGTGCCACCATGCCTGGCTTCCCTCCTTTCTTGATGCTAGAGCCCCAGTCCAGACCAGTTTTAGATGGAAAACTTGAGATACTGAGTTTTAGTTTTATATGTGTGTGTGTACATGTTTATACATATATATATTTCTTATCATTTAAAAGCTCATGTGTGGCCAGGTGCAGTGGTTCACACCTATAATCCTGACACTTTGAGAGGCAGGAGAAATGCTTGAGGTGAGGAGTTTGAGACCAGCCTGAGCAACATGGTGAGACCCCATCTCTACAAAAAAAATCTTTTTAATTCGCCAGGCATGATGGCACACACTTGTAGACCCAGCTACTTGGGGGACTGAGGCAGGAGGACTGCTTGAGCTTGGGAGCTTGAGGCTGCACTGAGCCGTGTTTGCACCAATGCATTCCAGCATGGGTGATGGAGTGAGACCCTGTCTCAAAGACAAAACAAAATGAAAGTTCATGGGAGCCTGTGCCTGGAAGTAGAGGTAGCACACCAGGGATCACGCATGCTCAGCAGAGGGTGCTCAAGAGCCCCGTCCAGGCTCTCTGAACATCCTGGAAAAGAGGGTAGGCCTGACAGACTGATGGGGCTCAACAAACTTCCTGAGCCAGAGAGACTCCCACTATTTCAAAAACCCTCAGAAGGAAGAAAAATATTTAATGGAAAAAAAGAATGGCAGGAAGCCTTGCTCTATGAGTGTATGTGCACTTTTAGAGATGGGGTCTCGCTATGTTGCCTAGATTGGGCTCAAGCCTTGGCTTCCCCAGGTGTTGGGATTAAAGGCATGATGAGCGCACACACCTGGCCAGAGGGTTGCTCTTTGAAAAACATTTTCTAAGAAGCTTAAACTATTGTTTTTCAATGACCTTCAAGAAACTGACTTTTTTTTCTTTTTGAGATAGAGCCTTGCTCTGTTGCTCAGGCTGGAGTGCAGTGGTGCAATCTTGGCTCAAGGCAACCTCCGCCTCCTGGGTTCAAGCAATTCTCCTGCCTCAGCCTTCCTAGTAGCTGGGATTACAGGCAGCCATCACCATACCCAGCTAATTTTTGTATTTTTAGTAGAGACAGGGTTTCACCATCTTGGCCAGGCTGGTCTCAAACTCCTGTACTCAGGTGATCCACCTGCCTCGGGCTCCCACAATGCTGTGATTATAGGTGTGAGCCACTGCACCCAGCTGAAACTGACTCTTTGATTCTTCTACATGAAGTCAGTTGTTCAGAACATATGGTTCATTTGGTTGTTCTGAACATGTTTTTATGAATTCACCACTGAGAATACTTCCAATCTCTGCTTGGACACATCACCCTTCCCTCCTTCCAAGGATGTCTCTCTGGCAGGAAACCTAACATGGGATCCTCAGTTATCTGGCTTCCCCACCTGACTCCAGAGCGGAGGCCAGAAACAAAATTGCTCTGAAAGGCATAGAATTTTGCTGGATTTCCTGTCTCAACATCTCACTCACAGGGTAGAGGCCATCAATTCTGAGATAAAGTGGTATCTGAGTCATGCCTTTGAAATGGTCTCAAATAGCCAATGGAAGAGAATTTATCCATATTTTCTAAGCCCTAGCAGAAACTAAACTTACTCTGAGTATAAATTTAGGGATATTATACCGTGAACTAACAGAGCAATAAAATCGGCCAAGGCAATTTTTTTTCTTAAAAAACATTGTTACTTCTCATTTAACCCTTACTACACCCTGGCAGTGGTGGTGCATTATTATCATCCACATTCTGCAGACGGAAACCTGAGGCCCAAAGCCATAAAGTGACTTAATGGTGGGGCTGAAGGTATGAAACAGGCTTTGTGACTCTCAGTACAGTTCAGCCAAGGCAATTTGGGGACTATAATTTATTTCCAAAATGGGTAGGCATGCTGATCAACACAGTGGCACAGGGCAAAACCTCTCCCTGAACTGGCCAGGCCATCTGTTCCCCATGAATAATCCCTATGGAGGATGGAGATCCCATCCACAAGGAAATATGACATGCCAGGTGTGGGAGAGAGGCTAACATGGGGACTTCCTGGCAGCACAGGGGAAACACAGTGCCATGTTTCTTTCTTTGGAGTGCAGTGGTGTGATCATAGCTCACTGTAGCCCGGAACTCCTGGGCTCAAGGGATCCTCCTGCTTTAGCCTCCCAAAGTGCTGGAATTACAGGTGTCAGCCACCTCCATAGTGCCACGTTTCATGCAGATCAAATTCAGGGCTGTTTTGCACATGGTCATTTGGGAGTCAGAGATGAGGAATACAAAACACCATTTGGTCAATGGAGGGCTTGTAGGCAAAGACAAAACGGAGGTTAGGGGAAATCTGGACCAAGGAAACTACTTCACTTTCCATTGATCCAGACCTCATAGACTAATGTACCTGGCTGCTTCCCTTGCCACTGTAACACAAAATTCTAGTGCAACCGTGAAAAAAGGGTGGTTTTCCTAAGCCCTATCATGCCTCAAAACACCGAGAGAACACTATTTAACCCTTTGCTTATAAAAATTAGCCTACTGCCTGCTTCCTACTTTTAGCTTTGGATGACATCTTGGTAGTCCACAGGTTCTGTGGCAATTCAGTCTACATGTCAGCAACATTTGTCAGCAGCAGAAGCAACTCTAAGGAGGTAAGCAAGGTGCACAAAGAAAAGACTAAGCTTTGAAATTCGATATACATGGGCTCAGATCAGGCTTTGCCACTCATTAGCTAAATGATCTAAGCTCCCACCTCAATTTCCTCAACTGCAAAAATGGGAAGATCTACCTACCTCATTATTTCTTTTGGAAGTTATAAACGTGTTGGCACAGGTACATATCTACATAACCCTATCTCATGGTAGGAACTCCACAAGACCCCATTTGTATCCTTCACTCTATGTGACAGATATATGGGGTAGGCGCATGATGGATTTCACCCTTCTAGTGTGCCTTCCTGTACTTCAGCAGCTAATTGGCTAAAAGCTGTATTTCTAAGACTCTCTTTAGGTTCAGCCAATCACAAGCACTTTTGTGAGATTAACAGGCTTCCTGCTTTTCCTAGGCACAGTCACAGAAGCCTTTGGTTTTCCTGCCACGGCATTAGCAGAGGATCCACACCTGGTCTCCAGCTTTGCCGATGTTGACAGACAGGTGTGGATCAGAGCTGAGGGGCCTTAGACTTCTGGACCAGTGGCTTCCTGATTACAGAAGAGGGAGGACACTCTGTGGTATGTCTTAACCTAGAGCCTACTTCTCTTTCTTCCCTCATTGATTCCATAATTCACAATGTGCTCCTCTGGCTTATGGAATCTCTTCTTCTTGAAACTAGCTACAGTGGGTTCTCCTCTACACAACTGAACTCTGACCAACAAACTCTGGAGAAGTATTATACATTTTACCTAGAACAAATAAAAATGTCTCTTGTAAGGGATTGATTGGAGAGAAAAAAAACCTCTTATTTATGAAACCTTAGACATTGGTCCAAATTATGCCCAGATAGGATGAAATGCCCTCAATCTGTTACTTGAAGTGTCTGGGGTGAGACTTCCCTGGGATAAACTAACACCTTCCATGGTCCCCCTAACACCTGTCACCTCCTTCATCAGCTGCACTGAACTCTCCCCCGGTTTTACAGGTGGGATGGGACTAGCTCACATGAGGCCAGTACTACAGACCCAGAAGGGCCAGGGGAAAAATAGCAAAGGTTTTCTGAGCTTTTATTTCCAGCCAGAGACTTTCACTTTTTCCAATCCACGCTGTGCCTGCAGAGAGCCAGTCTTGTTATCTGATGGGCTACACTCCAGAGGCTATTGTGCATAGGCCCACAGGCTGGAGCAGGAAAGGGAAGTCTCCCCAAACCAATGGCTATCAGAGGAAGCGAATGGAAAAACCAGGAGTTGGCAGAACTGCTCCAGGGCATTTTCAGTTTTGTTTTTAATCTTCATTTCAGAAATTGGGAGCCACTGAGACATACAACAGCAGTTGAGAGCAAGTGAGACAGGGAGCTGAACATGATAGGATACTGGACCATAAAACTCACTAAAGGTTACATATTTACCAGCAGTGATAGCAATGAGCCAGACAGCACAAAGCACAGTTCTATGCAAAACTAGCGTCACTGGGCCATCTGTGCCAATAGGCCCATCTCAGCACCAGCTGAAGCAAAAGAGCACAGTAGCAGTTCCACTGTTCAGAGAGGCCCACAACTTCCCATGAAGGCATTTTACACAGAAGGAGAAGAGTAGGGTTTAAGCTGCCAGCTGTCCTTATTCCTCCCAGGGGGTGCGGACTCTCTACCAACCTCCTTAGCCCAAAGAAGCAGAGTCAAAGATAAACTCTCACCCTAGGATATGGTAGGTTCTTTTGCTCTGTACTCTGACTTAAAGCTGAAAGACAGGCTCTCATGATTCTAGCCCTTCTCACAGGAGAACCCTCATCAGGAAGCTGATGCAGTCAGGAAGTTGTCTCCACAGGGAGTTCTAGGGCTTTGGGTCAGTATTAATGTGCAGGTCATTGCAAATACAAAGAGATAGCTTTTTTTTGGCCACCAACTATTTCTAAACTCTTTTCTCTCTTTAGGGACAGACGACATGGGGAGAGAAATCAAATCTTTTTTTCTTTCTCAATAGAAAATCTTAACCAATATTTACCAATACGCTCCAGCGGATCACACTCTGTACAACACAACAGTGGGTAGAATTTCCATAAGATCCTAAGAACATCTTCTATGTTTCAACTTTTATTTTATTTTGGAGTTGCTACCACCATCAAAGTTTCTGATTTCATCTAGCATCATAGAACTTATATAGCAAGGAGGGAAAAAAACCTTTGGAGGTGAAAGAAGCTAATCATTTTGTTTTCACATGTATGGTTCACTACCTCTGCAGTCCTGGTTTCTACCCTTTCAAGTCTACACTAGAACTGGAAGCTGGTTCTCTAACTGGTTTAGTGCCTAGTTGTGGCTACAAGCCAACCTCATCCTTTCAACATTCCTTCTTGTCCTCTGCTTGGATTTTCCCTCCTTGTCTCTCAGTGGCTGAGGGCTTCTCTCTTCCTTGTGAAAGCATTATAGACCCTCTACCTGGACTTGATTAATCTCCAGCAGGTGTCAGCTCCCCCATAGTCTCCTCTTCATTACCTTCAACCCCTCCTTCAGCTGTCTTTATCTCTCCCTTCACACACTTGTTCATATCTGTAACCTAAAAACATGCTGGGGTAGGCATGGTGGCTCATACCTATAATCTCAGCACTTTGGGAGGCTGAGGTAGGGGATGACTTGAGACCAGGAATTCAAGAGCAGGCCAGGTAACATAATGAGACCTCGTCTCTACAAAAAACAAATTAGCCAGGTGTGGTGGCAAGCACCTGTGGTCCCAGCTATTTGAGAGGCTGAGGCAAGAGGATCGGAGGCTGAGGCTGCAGTGAGCCATCATGGCACCACTGCACTCCAGCCTGGATGACAAAGAGAGATGGGGTTTTGCCATGTTGTCTAGGCTGGTCTCAAACTCCTGGGCTCAAGCCATCTATCCATCTTGGCCTCCCAAAGTGCTGGGATTACAGGCATGCACCACTGAAACTGGCAAGTCCACCATTTCACTGCTAACCTCGTGAAAAAACCTGACTGCCTACACTCAGGGGTTGGAGTATGGCTTCCATCACCATGGGACAAAGTGGCAAGATAAGGAGAAAGATAGAGTGAGAACAGAGGCAAAGGCACTTAACAAGATGAACTTAGACCATACAGGAGTCAGAATGTAGTAGGAACAAGTCTTTTTTTTTTTTTTTTGACACAGAGTCTCACTCTGTCGCACAAGCTGGAGCACAGTGGCATGATTTTGGCTCACTGCAACCTCCGCCTCCTGCGTTCAAGTGATTCTCCCACCTCAGCCTCCCAAGTAGCTGAGATTACAGGCACACACCACCACGCCCAGATAATTTTTTTTTTTTTTTTTGAGACAGAGTAAGAGTCTGTCCAGGCCAGAGTGCAGTGGCACGATCTCGGCTCAATGCAACCTCTGCCTCCCAGGTTCAAGCAATTCTCCTGACTCAGCGGCCCGAGTAGCTGGGATTACAGGCACCTGCCACCACATCTGGCTAATTTTTGTATTTTTAGTAGAGACCGTGTTTCACCATGTTGGACAGACTGGTCTCGAACTCCCGTCCTTAGGTGATCCACCCGCCTTGACCTCCCAAAATGCTGGGATTAGAGGTGTGAGGTGGCAGTCAAGTCCTTTGTTGAGGCTTGGTTACATGGCTTAAGGGCACCACCCAATGTATTATGGAAAAATAGTGCTTGAGCTTCAAAGGTAGGTAGAATTTCCATAGGCCAAGATATGAGAGAGGATATTTTCAGGTAGGGAAATTCCATCAGCCTGCCTGGTGATCTCCCCACAGGGAGATTAACTCCTTTGGATTACTCATTACTTAGTAGGATTTTTTGTTTGTTTCTGTTTTGTTTGTTTGTTTAGCACGAACGAGTTTAACAGACTGGCCTGAAAAAAACTGGAATTCAGGGTATGCATGTTATGATTTAAAAAAAGAGTAAATATAATACCTGGGGCTTCACATATTTGAAAAACTGTCATATGAAAGATTTTATCTGTGTTTATCTGTTCCTCAAGAGAGCAGTACTAGAGTCAACAGGTAAAGTGAGAGAAAGCTGATTTGCAATCCAAAATAAGGAAGAATTTCAAATAAATATACATGTCTAGAATTCAACTGGGCTACCCCGTGCTTCCCCATCAATGCAAATGTTACAGTGTGAACTGAGTGGCCCACTTCCTGCAAACTCACTAAATATTCACATATATGTAAATGATGATGGCAAGGAGGCAGCAGAGGAACTGGGTGAAAGGCTGAATTGCTAAGGCTTACTAACCAGGGACTTCTTTGACTGGTTTCTACTGCTAGGACTTTCTCAAGTCTCTCATGCTTTAACCTTGACTCCTGTCTCGCTTCCCTTGACTTCAGAAAGTCTTATCTGTATCAGCACACAGCAAGCACTCAGACACTTGTGAATGAAAAGAACAGGTTTCTGTCTCTTACCCTTGGTCTGTCCTTACCACCTGGCTGGTTCTGTGTAAGGCCTTCTCCCCACCTCACACTCCTAATTTCCTTTCCTATTTCTCTGGTTACTCCTTTCCTGTGTCCTTCGTAGGCTCATCCTCTTCTAACTGATCACTGAGTGTTAGGTTCCGAAGGCTCAATCATGGACTCTCTTTTCTTCTCATTCTATAGTCTCTGCTTAGGCACTCTCCCCTGGGCCCACGGTTTGAATGTGCCAATTTCCAATATTTTTTCACTAGCCCTGATATTCTCCCCTCTGAGCTACAGACCTGTATATCTAACTGCCCCTCTGATATCTCCTGTTGGCATCAGAGGCACTTCAATACCGACATGTCTAAAACATTAAGTCTGCCCCTTCCCAGCAACTGGAACCAGGCTCTCTTCCAGTATTCCTGTTTTAGTGAAAGGCAATGCCATTTGTTCAGCTCCACAAAGCAGTAATTTACCTCCCTCTCTCTCAACACCTGCAAATTATTTTTCTTTCTTTCTTTTTTTTTTTTTTGAGACAGAGTCTCGCTCTGTCACCCATGCTGGAGTGCAGTGATGTGATCTCCACTCACTGCAATCTCTGCCTCCTGGTTTTAAGAAATTCACTGCCTCAGCCTCCGGAGTAGCTGCGATTGCAGGTGCCCGCCACCACACTCAGCTAATTTTTGTATTTTTAGTAGAGACAGGATTTCATCATCTTGGCCAGGCTGGTCTTGAACCCCTAACCTCGTGTTCTGGCCTCCCAAAGTGCTGGGTTTAGTGGCATGCTGCAATGTTCCCAGCTTTTTTTTTTTTTTTTTTTTTTTGGAGTTTCACTCTTGTTGCCCAGGCTGGAGTGCAATGGTCATCATCTCAGCTCACTGCAATCTCCACCTCCCAGGTTCAACAGATTTTCCTGCCTCAGCCTCCTGAGTAGCTGGGATTACAGGCACACGCCACCACGCCCAGCTAATTTTTTATTTTTCGTAGAGATAGGGTTTCACCATGTTGGACAGGCTGGTTTTAAACTCCTAACCTCAGGTGATCCACCTGCCTCAGCCTCCCTAAGTGTTGGAATTACAGGCGTGAGCCACTACACCCGACCTCATTTTTTTTCCAATGAGATTGGGTCTCACTATGTTGACTAGGCTAATCTCAAACTCCTGGAATCAAGCTATCCTCCCACCTTAGCCTCCTGAGAACACCTGCAAATTCAATCCAATGCTATAGTGGTTCTTAAGCCTATTGGTCTTAGAACTCCTTTGTACCTTAAAACTAAGGGCACTTAGCTTTTATTTATGTGGGATATATGAAGTGATATTTATTGTATTAGAAATTAAAACTCAGAAATTTTTAAAACATTTTCGTAGGAGAAACCAGTGGAGAAAAAAAGAAATTTTAAGAATATATACAAGCACACATGCCATTAAACCATTAGAGTGATGACATCACCTAAGGCACATGACCTCTGGAAAACTCCACTGTACACTTGTGAGAGAATGAGTGTCATGTCTTAGCACGATTATGAAAATAATTTTGAACTAACAGGGTTAAAGGATCCAAGGGACTCCCCAGGATCCCCAGAACACTCTGAGAACCATCAAAATGCCACGTTCTGTCAGTTTTACCTCTGAATGTCTCAAGTTCACCTGCTCCTTCCTCTCTCCACTTCACCAGCCTACTCCAAGCCCCAGTTTTCTTTACCTGGACCACTGCATTAGCCTAATGCGGTTCCGCTGGATTCATTCTTGACCCCTCCGATCTGTTCTCCACACTGTAGCCAGATCAATCTTTTCGAAATATAAACGTGAATATGTAATACCACTCACTCCTCTTCACTTAAAAACTCTAAAGTAGCTTTTCACTACTTTCTGTGCAATGATCAGAATCTTAATCAGGGTCCAAAAGCCTCTGCCTCCCTCTCCAGCTTCATTGTGCCCTCCCATTCCTCTTATTCCCAGCTCTCCAGCTATCCAGACTTCTTTCCATTTCTCAGACATACCACACTTCCTCTTGCTATCAGGCCTCTGCTCTTGTAACATCCCCTACCTGGAACCCTCTTCCTTGCATCCCCTTTGCCTAACTCCCAAATCCCATTCATGCCTAAGGCTTTCCTGGCCCCAAGATCAGGATCAGGTCCCATCCCTTAGTTATAGCCCACCATTTCTTTCTTTTTCTTTTTTTTCTGAGACAGAGTCTCACTTACTCTGTCACCCAGGCTGGAGTATAGTGGTGCAATCTCTGCTCACTGCAGCCTCAATCTCCCAGGCTCAATTGATCTTCCTGCCTCAGCCCCCTGAGTAGCTGGGACTAGAGGCACCCACTACCATCCCCAGCTAATTTTTGTATTTTTAGTAGTGACATGGTTTCACCATGTTGACCAGGCTGGTTTAGAACTCCTGGCCTTATGCAATCCACCCACTTTGGCCTCCCAAAGTGCTGGGGTTACAGGCATGAGTCACCATGCCAAGCCCATTTCTTTGTTACAGCCCACTCACAGCACCATACAGCTTTCAGTCACAGTTTGTAATTACATACTAATCACATCATAACAAGTATATGTCCATCTTTCCATGGATTGTAAAGGCCACAGGGACAGGGCCTGTGTCTTTTTTGCTTCCCTTATTTCTGGCACATAGTAGATACTTTGGTACTTTTTTGTTGTTGTTGTTGAGACAGGGTCTCGCTCTGTTGCCCAGGCTGGGGTACAATGGCACATTCATGGCTCAGTGCAACCTCTGCCTCCCAGGCTCAAGTGATCCTCTCACCTCAGCCTCCCAAGTACCTGGGACTGCAAGCATGCACCATGCACCACCATGCTTGGCTAATTTTTGTATTTTTTGTAGAGACAGGGTTTTGCCATGTTGCCCAGGCTAGTCTCAAACTCCTGAGCTCAAGCAATCCACCCACCGTGGCCTCCCAAAATGCTAGGATTATAGGCATGAGCCACCATACCCAGCCGGTAATTACCTTTTGAATGAATGAACAAAAATATAGTACGATGGAAGAGAAATAAGACAATGTGATAGGTCGGGGCGCGGTGGCTCACGCCTGTAATCCCAACACTTTGGGAGGCCAAGAGGGGCGGATCATCTGAGGTCAGGAGTTTAAGACCAGCCTGGCCAACATGGTGAAGCCCCGTCGCTACTAAAAATTTAAAAATTGGCTGGGAGTGGTGGCACACACCTGTAATAGGCTAAGGCAGAAGAATTGCTTGAGCAAATGAGACAGAGGCTGCAATGAGCCAAGATGGTGTCAATACACTCCAGCATGGGTGATAGAGTGAGACTCTGTCTCAAAAAAAAAAAAAAAAAAAAAGACAACATGATAAATATTATAATGGTGATGGGTGTAAGGGGCAAACATTTTCAGTGGTTTCCCACTGCCTACCAAAAAGGCCTGAGTGCAGTTGAGAGTTCCTTAGTTTTACCCAGGCATCCTTTCTCGGCCTTCTTTATTCCTCCTCCAAATGTATCAGCCAGTCTGGATCTGAAGGATTAGTGAGTTCCCCAAAGACAGAGTTTAAAAGCCCTCTCTCCCCTTGTCCCCTATGGAAATCCTCCATAATCTTTCAAGGTCCAGCTGGAACAGCTCCCCTCAGAATGCATTTTCCAGATCATTCCAGTTAGAAATCATCTCTTCCATTTCTTGGCTCTGTGGAAAGGCTCACAGGCTCAGCTCATTCTCTTGCCACATCTACCTCACCCCACACACACTCCACACTCCAAAGCCCCTGGGGTTCTTGGAAACCACCAAGTTCTTTTGTGATCATGCCTGGCAGGTGTTCCTTACTATGCCTGAGATATTGATCCCTACATGATGCTGAGTAAATCTTGGAGTGTCAGCTCTGATGTTCCCTTTTCTGTGAAAGCCCGTCTCTTCCAGGTAGAACTGGCTATTGCCTCCTCTCTGCTCCAGCCACCCTTGCTCTTCTACATGCTTCATTGCAGCATTCATCTCAGCCCAATGGCTGGTACTTAATGCTTGCTGAATGAAGGAAGCCAGGATCTAGGTATGCTAAGAGGCTGTGTTGCCCATTTTCCAGATAAACAGGAACTACTTCACAGAAATTTCATTCCTCAGCATTCTCAGCCAGGGAAATAATTTCCATAATATGGCTCCCAATAACATGGAGAAAGGGTCCAGTGACTGAACATTTAGCCCCTGCCTCCACGTACATATCATAGGCTCTTGCTTGAGGGCAGGAGACCCAGTTACCGCCCCATCAATTCTTACTGATTACAAGGAACCATGCTGCCCACCTCCTCAATCTCTATAAGGACTCTGGAATAGAGGCCAAACTGGCAGAGCTTCCAGGCTCTGAGGCACCCAGATTCCAGGGCCAGAGACGCTCTGGCTAGGCTCTCCTTGCTAGGGTACTCATTCTCCCTCTTCAACCAACACATCCCCCAATTATCTACAGAAATCTGAAATTCATATACAGACCTTCAGCTTGGCAATACTTACTACCTGTACTTGCTTGGGTTCCAGAAGTTACTCAGTAAGGCAAAGTCAGTGCCCCCGTAACATATTTTTCCTGCAACTCCCTCAGGAGGCATATTGCAAACAAACTCAGCAACAGGATCAGTGCTTAGATCTCTCAAGCTTAGCTCAGGATCTTCAGAGGACAGTTCAATTTGATGCAATTCTACCTATATGGATAAGGGCAAAGCTGGCTTTCTAGCAGCAGCAGGGGTCTCCACAACATTAAGGCAGCAGGCTCAACACGATGTTTGATAAGGCCAGATTTCCCTTTTGATACAAGGTCAACATTCAAGAAATGGGCTTTCTCCCCAGACTCTCAAAAGTGGGATCCACAGGAATCTTGAGTTAACTAGTAATAATGCACAGTCCTCATTGAGATTACTGTCCTGGGGAGGACTGGTAGCAGCCACAGAGCTTTCTGACTAGTTAGCAGATTGTATATATAGTCAGCCCTCCATATCTGCAGGTTCTGCATCTGTGGATTCAACCAACCACAGTTTGAGAATATGTGGGAAAATATTATTAAAAAAAAAACAATACAACAGCAAAAAAATACAAATAAAAATACAACGTAAGAACTATTTACGTAGCATTTATATCATATTAGGTATTATAAATAACCTAGAGATAATTTAAACTATAAGGGAGGATATGGGCAGGTTATATGCAAATACTACACTATTTTATTTCAGGGACTTGAGCATCCACAGATCTTGGAATCCACAGGGGTCCTGGAACCAACCCCCTGCAAATACAGAGAAATGACTGTACTATGTCAACAGTCATCTTTCCTTCTCAGACAACTTAGGTTGACTCTCTCAAGAGTTTCATTGGTCAGCATCTTCCCTGAAGTATAAAGACTTCTCAGGAATCATAAGCAAGAGGTTTAAGGTTAAAATTCAAACTTAGACCTAATTCTGAACTTTACAAGTCTCCGTTCTTCACAAGAATGGTCAAAAGTACACAGCTGGAAGTCTTCAAGCAGATGTTTGAGGCGATCACTTTTTCAGGGATATTTAAAAGGAATTTAATCACACTACTACATCATTATATTTTAAGTTCCTTGAGAGTCAGGATATCATCCCAGTTATTTCTTTGCCCTTCCTCTCTAAATAAAATAAAGGCATAGAGGATTACTCTAAACAGAGTAATAGTCAATAAATATTTGATGATTACTTAACAAATATTTGTTGCTTTTTAAAAAATGTGGGTAGATAAAAGGGAGAAAAAAGGGGTGAAATACTCACTGACGGAGAGGTGCCTGCTTCTGGGCTCAGCGGGCTGGTAGACAGTATTTATATCCCCTGCAGACTGGGAAGCCTTGATCCGCACCTGTCTGGACACCCCAGAGTGGGGGGAGGAACTGTTCTGTAAAAGAAGAGGAAGAAGGCCAAGCTAAATCTTTACAGTCAGGCCTATCAAGGCCTTCTCACCCTAAGAACTCCCTGCACACTCAGCCACCTTCATGCTTTTAATACATGAGCTACACAGCTTTCCCCCAAATGTGACTCCTCTATTTGTCTCAGCAAATCACTATTTGCCCAATGTAGTTTTACAGCTTCAATGATATATGAGTACTGAGACCTAGTACCCCAGTTTAACAGGTGATAATCCAGACATGGAAGAATAACAGGCATTCCTGTAATCATCTGCGAAACAGAAAAGAGAGCTGTAAACACCCTCTCATAAAATTCTCCAGAGAGTTTAGGAAGAGTAGCAGAAAATTATTCCTACAGAGGAAGGAGTCAGAATGGCAATTCTCATTGCTATATATGTATTTATCTTGATTGATTGATTAACTGATACAGAGTCTTGTTATATTGCCCAGGCTGGACTCAAATTCCTGGGCTCAGTGGATCCTCTCACCTCAGCCTCCGGGTTAGCTGGGACTGTAAATGCATGCTACCATGCCCAGCTTATATATTTATGTTTAAAAGTAGCTCAATATGCTTCTTTTTCCCAATCATAATCACTCCCTGAAAATTAAGAAGATTCTAGGGTTTACACGTAAATCATCTCGGGATCATGTTCAACTGAAAAGGGATCATAAGCACCATTCTACTAGAAAGAGGTCAAGGGCCTCAGAGGAGGATCAGCAATCCTCTCAGCACCCACCCACTCTTTCCACTGGGCCCAGTCCAGCCACCACAGAGAAAACTAAGCAACAAAGGGGGGCTTGTGCACTAAGAAAGCTTAAAACTAAACCCTGGAGGTAAGGAAGTGATGTCAGAGTGTGATTACAAATAAACAGGGCACTGCAGAGAGGGGGGATGAGAGCTCAGGATTTAGAAACAAGCTGGTTCAAAGTTTCTACTTGTTCCTCTATCTCCTCTACCTCCTGCTAACACATAAAAAAAGTCTGATCTAAACAAACTCTATATCCTGTCCTCAAAGGAAAAAAGTTTCCCACTCTCAGAGGAGAGTTCAGCTGCCAAGCAATCTCCCCTAGTCTTCCCATGACAGAATTTATCACATGCAGGTTGTCTTGACAAACTGTCTTACTTTAACGGGAAGTCAGAACCAAGGGGAAGTGAATGTTCTTGCTGAAGCCTCCGATGTGCAATAGCTCTCTGCTGAGGGTCAGAAAGGAAACAAACAGTCAAAGCCACATACTGGGGAGGCAGGCAAGTGAAGGGCAAGGGAGGGCCACAGCCTTGTGCTCACAAAGAAGAGTTGCATGATGAGCACCTGCCACCTGCCTGATGCAGGGCTTTAATAGTGGGAATTTAATGTCTCGGCAACATGAATTTGAAATGTGTACCAAAGGACATACAATCTAAACCTTGAATTAAAAAATCTAAAAGCTAGGCCAGGTGTGGTGGCTCATGCCTATAATCCCAGCACTTTGGGAGGCTGAGGCAGGCGGATCAGCTGAGGTCAGGAGTTTGGGACCAGCCTGGCCAACATGGTGAAATCTCATCTCTACCAAAAATACAAAAATTAGCCAGGTGTGATGGTGGGTGCCTGTAATCCCAGCTACTTGGGAGTCTGAGGCAGGAGAACTGCTTGAATGCTAGAGGGGAAGGTTGCAGTGAGCCAATATGGCGCCACTGCACTCCAGCCTGGGCCACAGAGCAAGACTCCATCACAAAAATATATATATAAAATAAAATTAAATTAAATTAAAAATCTAAAAGCTGAGTCAGTAATTTCAACAGCCAGCACAAGCATAGATTTGTAAAAGAAAAGGTTGAGGTTATAGCAACAGGTGGGAAAGCAAGTGAAGAGAATCAGTGAAGGTCTCAAAGCAGAGCTTCTCACACTTTAATGTACATATGAATCACCTGCAATCTTGTTAAAGCTCAGATTTGGATTCAGTAGGTCTGGGGTGGAGTTCAGAGCCTGCATTTCTAACCAGCTTCCAGGTGATGTTGTTATACGGGCCACATTTTGAGTAGCCAGGTCTTAGGAGTGAGTCATGCTTCCATTGTAGGTAATGGTTCTCAATGCTAGCTGTCCATTAGAATTGCTTGTGGAGCTTCTGACACCTCAGATCAACAGAACCTCTGGATATGGAGTCCAAGCATTGATATTTTGTAATATTCAGTCAAATTCTGAAAACCTCAATTTAAGGGGCAAAAGAGGATGCTATGGTAAATAAAAATGAGGTTGCTGCAAGGATTTAGGACACCTTGAATAGATTCAGAAGTAGGAAACAGAGGAAGAAGGAAGGTAGGGCTATGCTGAGAATATAAGGGGACTGTCGTAGAGCGACCGGAGAGCCCACAGGTATGAACTGTGTAGCTAGCAGAACATTCTAAAGACAACAAATAGAAGATGGCATTTGACCATTCCATGAACACCCCACTAAAGGACTCTGGGTAGAAGTGTGCTCTGGCACACAAACATGAAAAGTTGCCAGGAAACCATGAGCACCAAGACTTCAGTGACTGGAAGATAGGAGATCAGCAGAAAAAGAGTTACAAAAGTCTACCCACAAATTATCTCAATAAAAGATTTAGCGATATGACACAAAAGGAACAAGTGGATTCAACAATGCAGGGAGGGGGTAAAGTGGGGAGAGGAGTTGCTTTAGTCTGTTACATGGGAATGTAAGGTAAGAAATGGCACACTGGATCACCAAGCGCATCCTGTCCAGTCCTCTGTTTCAATAGTGGTACCAAGAGATATGTGCATGGAAGACCATGATAGCTATGATAGCTGTGGAAGCATCTGAGGTGATTTAATTAAATTTACAGCTTTACCATCCATGAATTTATTAAAGCCACTTTTTAAAAAATCTGCTTTGAAACTATACAATTTCAGAATAACAGATGCCACATAAATCACCTTTTTTCTTTTTGAGATAGGGTCTTGCTCAGTCATCCAGGTTGGAGTGTAGCAGTGCAACCACAGCTCACTGCAGCCTGAATTCCTGAGCTCAAGCAATCCTCCTGCCTCAGCCTCCCAAGTATATGGAATGACAGCCATTTGCTACCACTACTTATTTTAAAACTTTCGTAGAGATGAAATCTTGCTATGTTACCCAGGCTGGTTTATCACTTGTTATACAAATTATTTTCTTTTTGTTTTAAGATAATGCTCAATATTCAAGGAGTTCATCCAAATTGAGATTAGGTGAATAAATCTGTGTCTTCATTATCCATGCTCTTAAGTGCTTTGAAGAATCTGATTATATACATGCTTAGGCTGTATTTCCTGACTAAAGAGTTCTAAACTTTTACAATATTCATATATGAAAGTGACTCCAACTTTTTGAAAATTTTGTCTTCTGGATGTTTTCCAGTTCAGTTATCTTCGAAGCTGCGGGGAACAGAATGATACATCTCTCAAGTTCTCCTCATGGACAATATTATAGTTTCTGCTAGGCTTCTAATAATTTCCAACTGTCAAGGAACCTGTGTGAGGTTTCCCAAGCACCACAATAATTCTAAGATCCCTCTTCTGGGGCCAGGCATGGTGGCTCATGACTGTAACCCCAGCACTTTGCGAGGCTGAGGCGGTCAGATCATTTGAGGTCAGGAGTTTGAGACCAGCTTGGCCAACATGGCAAAACTCCATCTCTACCAAAAATATAAAAATTAGCCAGGCATGGTAGCAGGTACCCGCAATCCCAGCTACTTGGGAGGCTGAGGCAGGAGAATCGCTTGAACCCAGGAGGCAGAAGTTGCAGTGAGCCAAGATTGCACCACTGCACTCCAGCCTGGGCGACAGGCTGAGTGAAACTGTGTCTCAAAAAAAATTTTTTTAAAAGAGACATAGTTCTCAGGAGTTCTCAAGTAAAAATAATATTGAGGCCTCTTAGACATGGCCTTGGCTAAAGTGAGGTGGGAGAGGTATGACATGTACTTGTGAGGAATGAAGACAGAAGGAAAATCAGAAGCTGTCATATAAGGATCAGAAGAATCCAAAGAGAAGGAAGAGATAGCACACTTCAAAATGGGAACAAGAAGAGAAACAGTCAGGTGTGGTGGCTCACACCTGTAATCCCAGCACTTTGGGAGGCTGAGACAGAAGGATTGCTTGAGCCTAGGAGTTTGAGAACAGCTTGGGCAACATGGTAAGACCCTGTCTCTACAAACAATTTAAAAAAAAAAAAAAAAAAAGCCAGGCATGGTGGCACACTCCTGTTGTCCCAGTTACTTGTGAGGCTGAGATGGGAGGAAGATAACTTGAGTCTGGGAGGTTGAGGCTGTGGCGAGCCGTCACTGCACCACTGCACTTCAGCTTGGGTGACAGAGTAGATCCAGTGTCAAAAACAAAAAACAGGAAATAAAGGAATAGGTGGTAACAAAAGGTGGCGGAGGCAACTGCTTCAAATGCAGGAAATACAAAGTGGAGAAACAAAGTGGCTGGCAGTATCAGCAGGAGGTGATGAAGACCAGGTGATACAGTATCCTGGCGCTGTATACTCAAGGTATGATCTTTGGGCTGCCGCCAGTCCACAAACTGATATACTGCTCGTCCTGCTCTTCCATCAGATAATACAGAAATGGAAAGTGACCTCTGAAAAACTTTAGAGAAATATGGCAGAGTGATTTTACGTCTATTGAAATAAAAACTGTAGCCTTGTAATTTATGTATCTCTAGTTTATTTTTCCACTTCACTTTTCAGTTTTTGTATTTAAAAAAAGAACTGGTCCGGCCAGGCACAGTGGCTCATGCCTGTAATCCCAGCACTTTGGGAGGTAGAGATGGGCAGATCACAAGGTCAGGAGTTCGAGACCAGCCTGGCCAATATGGTGAAACCCTATCTCTACTAAAAATACAAAAATTAGCCGGGTGTGGTGGTGGGCGCGGGTAGTCCCAGCTACTCAGGAGGCTGAGGGAGAAGAATCACTTGAACCCAGGAGGCAGACGTTGCAGTAAGCTGAGATTGTGCCACTGCATTCCAGCCTTGGCAACAGAGTGAGACTCCGTCTCAAAAAAAAAAAAAAAAAAAGCCTAAAGTCTAGGTGAGAAAGTTCTGGAGCAAAGATTTCATCACCAATATTACCACTGTTACTCTTAAATGTAAATCTTTATACATGCAAAAAATAGGAGCAGTTTCAGTGTCCCAACAGTACCAAAAATGGTTATTTCATTAAATTATGGTATATCCACTCAAGGGAAACATGCATCCTTAACAAATTATAATTACAACATAGAAAAATGTTCATCACAGGCTGGGCTGTAGTGGCTCACACTTGTAATTCCAGCATTTTGCAAGGCTAAGGTGGGTAGATAACCTGAGCTCAGGAATTCAAGACCAGCCTGGGCAATATAGTGAGACCTCATCTCTACAAAAAATAAAAAAAAATCAGCCAGGCATGGTAGTATATGCCTGTTGTCCCCTCAGCCACTAGGGAGGCTGAAGTGGGAGGATGGCTTGAGCCCAGGAGGTGGAGGTTACAGTGAGCAGAGATCGTGCCACAGCACTCCAGCCTGGGTGACAGAACCACAACCTGTGTGCAAAAAATAAAAGTTCATGACAATATTAAGTGTAAAAATAAAATAAAATAAATATTAAGTGAAAAAATAAATTAGAAAATTGCATGAGCTGAGTGATGTGGTGTGAGCCTGCAATCCCAGCTACTCAGGAGGCTGAGGCAGGAGGATTATTTGAACCTAGTAGTTAACAGACAAGCCTGGCAACAGAGTGAGACACTGTCTCAAAAAAGAAAACTGCATGACTACCATGACAATATTTACATAAAGTATTTATACAAATGGCCAAAGACTTGAAAGTAATATGCAAAAATAAATCAATAAATGAATTATGGACATAGGATTATGTAATATAGCCCTTTAAAAAATAAATTTAACAAAAACTTCAAATGACTTTAATATAATTTTTAAAAATATTAAGTCCTTTGCCTGGGGGTGGTAGCTCACACCTGTAATTCCAGTACTTTGGGATGCTAAGGCAGGCAGATCACTTGAGGCCAGGAGTTCAAGACCAGTATGACCAAGACAGCGAAATCCTGTCTCTACTAAAAATACCAAATAAATAAATAAATAAAAGTCCTTAAAAAGTTTATTTTTCCATTTCACTTTTCAGTTTTTATATTTAAAAAAGAAATGCTCTGGTCAGGCACAGCGGCTCACGCCTGTAATCCCAGCACTCTGGAAGGCCAAGGTAGCATTTGTCTTCTGCAATGACATGAGTATCTGAGCTCAGATGGTCATCTTTATAAAGCTCTGGGTTTTGTGGCAGTACCAACAGCTATCTGTACTCCCTTAATGGTTGGAAACACTGATGTAAAGAACCAGTTGTCTAAAACTTCTTACCAAGACAGTATAGGAATCACAATCACAGTCAGGGGTACCAGCTTCCAATTAAGCAATCATATCACTTAACCAAGCTCTAATTCCAGCTTCTTCTGCAAGGAAGGGGTTTGATGGATATGATCTCTGCTTGACTTTTACTAACAATTCAGGAAGCATTCACTATGTTTTGTTAAGTGAATGGGTAGGAAAAGGGTTTCAAAACAGTGGCAAAACTCCTGCTCTTGGGGAGCTAATAATCTTTTGGAGTAAAACTTACAAATATGCAACAACTATAAGGCAATTATTTTTATTCTTATTTTTATTCTTACTATTTTTTTCGAGATACAGCCTTGCTCTGTTGCCCAGGCTGGAGTGTAGTGGCGAGATCTCAGCTCACTGCAACCCCTGCCTCCTGGGTTCAAGCAATTCTCCTGCCTCAGCCTTCTGAGTAGCTGGGATTACAGGTGTGCACCACTATACCCAGGTAATTTTTGTATTTTTAGTAGGGATGGGGTTTCACCATGTTGGCCAGGCTGGTCTCAAACTCCTGACCTCCAGTGATCTGCCTGCCTCAACTTCCCAAAGTGCCGGGATTACAGGCATGAGCCACTGCACGTGGCCACGGAAGGCAATTACTAAACAACCTATCAACTAGTGTACAAACTATATCCAGTAACTAAAGGAATAAGGAATAATCAAAATGGCCTCAGTCAAAAATGCTGACCAAGTTGTGGCAGACAAATCAAACTGTGTCCTATAAAAAGGTGACAGCCGTGGACTGTCCAACAGGAAGAAAGAAGAACTTCAGGGCCGCATATTCCCCTTGCATGGGGGTAGTATGTTGAAGAATGTGGAATGAGAATGGGGGACTGCAAGTAGGGACAGTCAGTGCCAAACCCTGGGTATTAGGCTAAAAGTTTTTTAAAATTATATTTTAAAAGATTTTTTTTAATTGAGACAAGCTTTCACTGTGTTGCCCAGGCTGGTCTCAAACCCCTGAGCTCACGGTGCTCCACCTGCCTTGGCCTCCCAAAGTGCTAGGATTACAGGTGTAAGCCACCCTGCCTGGCCAATATTAGGCTAAATTTAGATCTTACATGATGGGCAGTAAAGAAGGACTATAAAGAGCCGGTAAGTAACTTAGGCAGAGAAATGAAATAATAAAGTATGTATTTTACTTCAGAACACTTCCCAAAATATATCCAGAAAAAAAGAATTATTTGGGATAAAGAAGACTATTTCTAGTGCACAGGGACTCTTCTTTAATACAGTAGTCCTCCTTTATCTGTAGTTTTGCTTTCCACAGTTTCAGTTACCCATGGTCAACTATGGCCCAAACATATTAAATGGAAAATTCCGAAAATAAACAATTCACAAGTTTTAAATCTTGCACTGTTCTGAATAGTGTGATGAAATCTCACACAATCCTGCTCCTTCTTGCCTGGAAATCATCCGTTTGTCCAGCGTATCCACACTGTCTACGCTACTAACCTGTTAGTCACTTATGAGCCATCTCAGCTGGATGAACTATCATGGTATCTCAGTGCTAGTGTTCAAGTAACCCTTATTTTACTTAACAATGGCTCTAAAGTGCAAGAGTAGTGATTCTGACAACTTAGATATGCCAAAGAGAAGCCATAAAATGCTTCCTTTTGAGAAACGGTGAAAATTCTTACATAAGGAAAGAAAAAAAATTGTATGCTAAGGTTGATAAGATCTACAGTAGAAATGAATCTTCTAGCCATATAAAGAAGTGTAAAGAAGAAAAAAGAGTGGCCAGGCCGTGGTGGCTCATGCCTATAATCCCAGCACTTTGGGAGGCCAAGGCAAGTGGATCACCTAAGGTCAGGAGTTCCAGACAAGCGTGGCCAACATGGTGAAACCCATTATCTACTAAAAATACAAAAATTAGCTGGGCATGGTAGCAGGCACCTGTAATGTCAGCTACTCAGGAGACTGAGGCAAGAGAATCAACTGAACCCAGGAGGCGGAGGTTGCAGTAAGCTGAGATCACACCATTGCATTCCAGCCTGGGCAACAAGAGCAAAACTCTGTCTCAAAAAAAAAAAAGAAAGAAAGAAAGAAAAGAAATGGTCAGGCCGGGTGCAGTGGCTCATGCCTGTAATCCCAGCACTTTGGGAGGCCGAGGCGGGTAGATCACGAGGTCAGGAGTTTGAGACCGTCCTGGCTAACACGGTGAAAACCCGTCTCTAGAAATAATTAAAAAAGAAAAAAGAAAAAGAAAAGAAATGGTCAGCATGAGCACCATTCCATCTAAACTTTGTCCTAGTCACTACACCCATAGTTATGCTGCCATAGCAGCATAAAGAAAAGGAAAGGCTGTCAAGCATAAGGAAATGAAATGCTGCTAAGAAACCTTCAGAAACGTGCATCTGAAGAAAACCGGTAGAGGAATCAGTAATTGGAAGACAGATAGATTGCAAACATTACTGTGAGGCCTCCAGGAATCCTTCAGGAGAGGAAACTGTGCATAGGGTATAAATTCCCTACTTCTGACACCCCACAGACTGCCTGCCATTGGGCAAAGCAGCAGCTGGTAAGTTATAAGAGGCCCCCAACCCATGGCTTTTTCCACTGAACAAAAGGAAAACTTGGTTTCCTGTAAGTGTCCCAACGGAAAGGCAAGGAGTTATGGGAGTTGGGTTTATAAAGCATGACAGTTTCAAATCCTTGACAGTCTTTCCTAATCAGCACTGCCAAATGAATCAAATTTCTCTTTTTGGGGTCAAAATCTAATTGAAAAATATAAATTAGAGCACAGTAATTTTCTTTACCATAAAGTATTTTCCTTCCTCCCTCACTATAAGTCAAATAACCTTTAGATGAAATGTTAACACTAACAATCTGGCTTTTCAGTGAAATCAAATGCGGAATGCTCACTGACCACTGACAAATGGGCTGTGCTGTGCTTATGCTCTCAATTTGGCAGTGACTGAGGAACAAAAACGTCAGTCAAGGAGGCAAGACAAGTTCCTAAAGGAAAGCAAGTTTTGGCTTCAGCTGCCACAATATAACAGGGGCTACTTACATGGTTTCTGTCCTGGGACAGCAGCAATATCCTAAGGCTTTTCATGCTTGAGCTTCTATCCAAAATGTCAATTGCTTTATCAAGATCATCTTGGTTTTTCAGCAGGATGGAGAGCTGTGATACAAGACAGAGAAAAGGGAAATAATATAAAACAGAAGTCTATCTCAATGTTTCACTTTGCAGAAATAAACAAAAATTAAAAATAAGTTTGGAGGAAAATAATCTCATTGGATACTATGGGGTCTTAAAAGATCTAGTTGAAACTAAAGAGACTTTTTTTTCCTCTAAATATACAATTCAATAATTTGTAGTACCTTTACATAGTTGTGCAACCATCATCATAATCCAATTTTAAAACATTTCCAAAACTCCAGCAGGATATCTTGTGCCCATTTATGGACTCCTCCTTCCCACCTCCAGCCCTAGGCCACCACTACTCTACTTTGTGTCTCTATAGATTTGCCTTTTCTGGACATTTCATTCCATTTAGAATCATACAATTCATACATATTCATTTCAATTCATAAAGATTCAATCTTTTGCATCTAGCTTCTTTCACTTAATGTTTTTTAGTTCATCCATGCTGAAGCACACCTCAGTACCCGGTTGTGAGATACTTTCTGAGAAGAGCTTCCTCTCCAAAAATACCATGTACTTCAAAGCATCAAATCACAAACAGTTATAGCCCCCATATTCTTTTCCAAATTAAGCAGCAGAATCATGTCCCACTCTATCTCCAATTGCACTGACAATAACAGAACAAGCAGAAAATGAACAGGACGGGTAGAGGGATGGTCAGAGGATGAAAATTGTTATACAAATAAACACACAAATTTAGACTGCATAGCACAGTTTAATATCTTTCTGCATAAGGGCAAAGTCAATGACCAGAACCTGTAAACTACCTCCTCCATTCTCATGGAACTTTTCCCCCTTTGCTTAGCACTTCTCTCTCCTGTCGCCATATGAAGGGTGTGTTTGCTTTCCCTTCCGTCAAGATTTTAAGTTTCGTGAGGCCTCCTAGCCATGCTGAACTGTGAGTCAATTAAACCTCTTTCCTTTATAAATTACCCAGATTTGGGCAGTTTCCTACAGCAGCATGAGAACAGACTAATACACTCATACGTTCCAGTGAAGTATTAAATAGAAGGTCCCTGAGGGTACAAATAAGTTTCACTCACTGCAAAAAGCACAGCATGTTACAAATACTTCGTATTAAGAGATTCATAAAATGCAAAAGTATGCCTCGCCTATGACCTAGCAAATGTCAGATCTTATTGTTATTTGGAGACGGAGTCTCACTCTGTTGCCCAGGCTGGAGTGCAGTGGCACAGTCTCAATTTGCTGCGATTCTCCTGCCTTAGCCTCCAGAGTAGCTGGGATTATAGGTATATGCCACCATGCCCCACTAATTTTTACGTTTTTTTTTTTTTTTTTCTAGGAGAGACAGGGTTTCGCCATATTGGCTGGTCTTGAACTCCTGACCTCAAGTAATCCGCCCACTTTAGCCTACCAAAGCGCTGGGATTACAGGAGAGAGCTACCACGCCTGGCCAGATTTTATACATGTATGGTAAACACAAAATCAAGCAAAAGTCCAACTAATTTATTCAGTTCCCAATTTGTAATACAAGATTTTTTCTGAGACAGCATCTCCCTCTGTCGCCCAGGCTGGAGTGCAGTAGCTCGATCTCGGCTCACAGCAACCTCCATCTCCCAAGTTAAAGTGATTCTCCTGTCTCAGCCTCTCAAGTAGCTGGGATTACAGCATGAGCCACCATGCCCAACTAATTTTTGTATTTTTTGTACAGACAGGGTTTCACCATGTCGCCCAGGTTGGTCTTGAACTCCTGAGCTCAAGCAATCTGCCCACCTCAGGCCTCCCAAAGTGTTGGGATTACAGGCATGAACCACCACGCCTGGCCAAAAACAGTATATATTTAAAATAAAATCTCAAAACTACTTATGGAATGGGAGCATGTTCTGCAAATCATATTACATTGCAAAAGAATTTCTTCCCAGGTGACATTCAAAGTGGGAATAAAAAACAATTGTTGGGAAGGGAGTTAAAAAAATTGGAGTAGGTGTTAACTTTTAAAAAAAAACCAAGTAGCTGGGCATAATGGCTCACACCTGCAATCCTAGGAGGCTGAGACAGAGGATCACCTGAGGTCATGAGTTTAAGACCAGCCTGGGCAAAACAGACCACCATCTCTACAAAAAAATTTTTTAAATTGTGGTGGCACATGCCTGTAGTCCCAGTTACTTGGGAGACTAAGGTGGGAAGATCGCTTGAGCCCAGGAGGTCCAGGATGCATTGAGCTGTGATTGCACCACTGCTTGGGCAACAGAGGGAAACCCTGTCTCAAAAAGAAAAATAAGAATAGTTTACAGCCTCAATAATTGCTTATAGATGTGATATGATTCCAAAATTACCTTCTTATCACTACAGGCATTTCAAGAATGGAATAAAATTCTGAACAACTTTATTTTTCCACTTACACTGACCAAACCCAGGCGAGCACATTAGCATAAGGCTTAAAAGGAGATTTTAAGTATATGTATGTATTTTGTTCTGGTTTGATGTTAAAATGTGTTTGCTTATATTTATCTGATTTTAAATGATTAGAGTTCTTGTCAAAGTCTCCATCAGTCTTCTTCCTCAGGGACATTGATGGATTTGCCAATGACTTATAAACTACATTGTGCAATATAAATGCTAATTAACCTTCCTTAGATATGATACTGTGTATTTAATATGTTGCAATCCTGATTTTTAAAGTGATTTAAGTTCCTTTTTTCTTCCAGCTTTATGGAAGAAAATCATATATATTTAAGATATACAGGGTGATGATTTGTTATATTTATACATGCTGAAATGCTCTGCACAATCAAGCTAATTAACACATTCATCATGTCACATAGTTGTGTGTGTGTGGTGAGAACACCAAAAAATCTATTATTTAATTTCAAGCACAATGCAATATTATTAAGTATGATCACCAAGAAATATACAAATGATTTTACTTCTGTTTTACTTTTTTTTTATTATACTTTAAGTTCTGGGGTACATGTGCAGAACATGCAGGTTTGTTACATAGGTATACACATGCTGAGGAAGTTTATTCTAAACTTTTAAAGCAATCATATTGTTATTCTCCACTGACTTTATTTAGATTGTGAAACATTTCTAATTACCCATTCCTAAATACTTCAGCTTTGGTATGGAAGAAATGGTATCATCTTACCTTCTTGATTTCAGGAGTGAAATCTTTGAAAATATGTAAATCTATTCAAAAAATCTTTAGTATAGTCTGAGTGACAATGAGTGGGCGCTTTAATAGGTAAGTGAGATATCTGAGACCCTGATCAACAGTTTCAACTTTGTTGATAGAAAGACTTCTGGTTACTTGGCATGTGATTTTTACGTACTTTATAATCAGTCTTCTCACAGGATGAGGCTTAATTTTAAAACCACATCAGCTCACATGTATATAATTCTACATCCATTATTAAAATACTGTTGTTTTGTACATGGGGAAATGTTAAAAGTTAATTTTTTTCCATTTTTGTTTTTCTAGATGTTCGAAGAAGAACAATTTATGAATACCACCGAGTAGAGCTACAAATGTCAAAAATTACCAACATTTCGGCTGTGGAGATGACCCCATTACCTAGTAAGTTAATATGTAAACCTAGGTGGAAAACATGATTTGCAAATTTGATGATCTGATCTAATAGTTATAATAATCATATTAAATAATTACCATTACAATTGTGTTTGGCATGCATGGGCATTTTGATCCTGAGTATTGGGGGACAGTGATGTTTATTTTGGCCGAGCAATCTCTTTTCCCCCAAGTTGCCTGTTGGTCTTGCTGAATTTGTACTTTCCTGTTTCCTAGCATGTCTCCAGTTTAACAGATGTGGCCCCTGTGTGTCTTCTCAGATTGGCTTCAACTGCAGTTGGTGTAGTAAACTTCAAAGGTAAAAATAATAATAGTAATGAAACTTACAAAGACTTCCTGCTTCTACTCTCCCATTGAATTTGAAGTGGATATCAACTGTGTGGCATATGTATACATTAGCAATATTGTGTGTATGAAAATTACCAAGAGCCTTTATAGTCAGTAAGGTCATTATCTGGCCTATATTTATAATTCTCCATGGGACTTAAAATACGTGATGATTATAGAGCAGTTGGTGAGTCTGCAAACCAAAGATTTTGATTCATATTCTACAGAAAGCATGGTATGAGATATCTTTTCATAGCAAGGGTGGTTTATAATAATCACATGAACATTCTTAATAAATTCCTATGCAACATCTCAAAGGTTATTAGTCAAGATTGGAGATATAATCTACTACAAAAATAGAACACATGGTTTTGACCTCATGTTATAACTAGCTAACCCTGAAACTTAAGCTGCATCATTTACTGGGGTCAAAGAGGTTTACTGATTTTTACAAGTGGCAAAGATGATTCTTCAGTTCCTAGAGTTTTTCAGAGACTGAATAATCATTTGTTAGAAATTCAGGATGAATACTTGTAAATCTGTTTTGTTATTTTCTCAACCGTTTTGTTATTTTCTCAACCATTTTGTGCATCAGTTATGTTCTGGGTACTGGGAACACAGCAGTAAACAATATTGACATGGTCCCTGCCCCCCCATGAAGTTTACAGTCTGCCTAGGAATAAGTCCTCTTCTCAGCTTCGGAGTCTATGACAAACGTTTCTTCCCCCAGGAAGAAAACCAAATAATCATGCTGTTAGTTTGTGTGTGTTACACTTGAGTTTTTGGTTGTATAAGCAGTCTGTCTTATTATCTTCTTGCTGTAGCGTTTGCTATAATGATAAAGACATGCTCTAGGAATGCTTTAAAACTTACAGAAGAATTTGAAAATAAAATGCCAATATTTCGATGACAAGCTTTGGGAAATATTTTTAATTTATTAACCTTGGAGCAACTACTGCAGTATTATGGCTAGAACAATATTATTTATGATAACATCTGTATTGTTTTCAATTTAATGGGACATTCTGGTAATTTCCTTTGTGAAGTGAATTCCAAATAATAAAAAAGCAAGCAGGCAGTTTGCATTTTTAAAAGGAGATTTTTAAGTTAGTTATATATCCAAAGTGGGAGAAAGTGCTCTACAAGCAAGGGTTTATGGTTATTTATACTGATATTTTACTAAGTTTTTCATAAAGATTATATGCATATCAGAAGTTATTCGAAATCTGTTTAGATAACGACATAAGGGAACCTAAGGAGATGGCATTTTAATATGTATATTTAAGGAATTCTGAGCTCAAAAATGGAAAATGTCCAAAGGAACTAAATAGGAGGCACTGGTTTTGGCTGCATACCTTAACTTTAAGATCGGTTTCATTAAGATCCATTTCAGTGATCACCTTGTCCAAGTCTTTGTGAGGTGCTTATGGGCTGTGTTTCTCTGCATCCTGGGCAAACTGCCATCATTAGCATTTCCAGTAGGGCTTGCTGATGCTTGTTCATTTGTCTGTCTCCTTTGCTAGGCTCCAAGTTTATTAAAGGCAGAGACCATATCAAATTTGTCCTTATATCTCCAGAGCCTAAGAACATACCTGGGACTGCAAGGAAAAAAAAAAAAGGATGAACAAATGAATATTGATTAGGTTCCAAACGAAGGAATCATACTTCAATTTGTCTGGCACAAAGGGTTTCCCAAGATGAGGGACTTTCAGTGCTAAAACTAGGAAAGTCCAGAAAAAAACAAAAAAACAAGGACCATTTGGCCACCCTAACCAGAAGACAACTGGGATAATTTTTGACTTAAATTGTGTTATGGTAAATGAAGGCTTTGAAGATTCATCTAGAAATTTGCTTACTGCTGACCGTTTCACTTTTTAGTATAAAATTTTGATGAAATGTATATTTAAAGTTCCAAACAAGCAATTTTCACAATCAAAACATATCTGCAAGTTGGAATCTGCTTCTACTGTTAATACTTTCAATTTATTGAGAGATGTCTCTGCCAGACATTAAGCCAAGGAATTTTCAAATATCACACTTAACATTTTCACAGTGAAGGAAACTGACATTTTTAGGAGCTAAGCTACTTGTGCAGGGTCTCATAGCTCTTAAGTGGTAAGTTTGGAATCAAACCTCCATCTCTGTGATGCCCAGCTTTTGGTCTTGTTTTTTTGATACCTGTTCTGTGTAACACCTGCCAGGTTGCAGGTGCATTAAACAAGATAATTTTCATTGCTTTCTGAAAAAGTGTAGACATATTACTGAAAAATAAATCTTTCCTAGTCGATGCCACAAGACAGTATCATGGTTTTGAAACTAGCATTAGGAGAATGTGGAGGAAAATTGAATAAATTCTAAGACTTTTGCATATTATTGAAAGCATAGTTTCTTTAAGATTACTGGGGAAAAGAGAGTTGGTGAGGCATATGAATGAGAAAGAAATTCATCTAAGAACACTACTAAAAAACTACAAGTTTTCTGAATGTTACCATTTGGTGTTTTATTGAATACCAAACATTTATTTAAAATCTTGGATTGATTTTTAATTCTTCAGCAACCCAGTTATATACATATAAAACCTATTTAATTAATCGGTTTAATATGCCTCATTGCACTTTTTGTTCAACTTAATTTCCCCATTGCATTTTATTAATTTCTCCTCAGACCTGTAAGCTTCAAAACTCTTTGCTTTCCTGCCGAGAAGCATTTCCCCAGACTTTAGAGCTTTTATGAACAAATTCAATAAAACAAGAGAAGTCTTATCCTAAGCAGAGCAAAAACTGCCCCTCTGATTCTTTTTCTCCCGTTGGTCTTATTTTCTTCTTTGTGCTTAACTTATCTCTGAATGATAATCAGTTGGTGGTAATTACTGAACTCTCAAGTTAGGCTTGCCCTAAGAAGATAAGAAAATTTTAATTGGTTTGTTTATTTCATTTAATTCCCATTTTTCAAGAAGCAAAAACTAAGGCAAAATATTTGCATTGGCTTTCCCAAGCTGTAAGAGAATTTGAGTTATAGGAATGTAAAGTGATCCATAATCGCAAGTGCTTACTTAAATTACTTGGTCCATTTCTTTGAACTAAGAGTGCTTTTGTTTCCTCATTGCAGACTAAGAATAACTACTTAATCACTTTCAACTGTACCTTATAGCTTCACTCATTCAACACAAATGTATGAGTGTCTCTGATCAAGTCACTCACCAAGAGTGTGCATTCAGTAGTGAAAAAAGACAGACAAAATCACTTCCTTAGGAGAGCTTTCATTTTAGTATGGGGAGTCAGAGTTTAAGCAAATAGATATATAGAAAATAGAGTTAAGAATGATGAGTGTTATGGTAAGAGAAATAAACAGGGCAATATAAGGGATAATATAACAAAATTGGTAACAATAACAGATGTTTACTTCTTGGTATCATTTTTAAGTAAACTTGCTCTTGTAAAGAGAGCATGCTTTGATTAGCTTTTTTTAGCTTTTTTTTTGAGTCAGAGTCTTGCTCTGTCACCCAGGCTGGAGTGCAGTGGTGTGATCTTGGCTCACTGCAACCTCTGCTTCCCAGTTTCAAGCGATTCTCCTGCCTCAGCCTCCCAAGTAGCTGGGAATACAGGTGTATGCCACCATGCCTGGCTAATTTTTTGTATTTTTACTAAAGAGAGGGTTTTCACCGTGTTAGCCAGAATGGTCTTGATCTCCTGACCTCGTGATCCGCCCGCCTCAGCCTCCCAAAGTGCTAAGATTACAGGCGTGAGCCACCGCGGACGGCCACTTTGATTAGTTTTTAAATGAAAATGTATTTTTGCACTTAAAGTATTCATTCAGTCATTTATTTAGTTAACAATGTATTGAATGCCTAACACATGTCAGATGTTGATCTAAACGCTAAGGTAGTTTGAGCAATAATCAAGTATTAATCAAAGCCGTAGCTCTCATGGAGCTTGGAGTTTAGCTTCCTAGGCCAGAAAATTCTTGAATTAATAATTAGGCAAAAGAAGTCAGATAGTGATGGGTTGTCTGCTGGATTTGAAAGACCCAGTAGTTGTTCTTGACTGGCTGACCAGGAAAGACTTTTTGGAGGGGGTAATAATTAAACAAAGATCTGAATGGTGGGTAGCTACAGCAAGATGAAAGCAAAGAGCGTTGAAATGCCATTTGAATGGCCCGTGCAGTGGCCCTCTGATGGGTCCCTGCTTGACCAGATGAGGAAAAGAAATAATGCAGTGGGGGAATTCCAAACTGGTTTTGGAGCGAGAGTGACATCAGATAAGCTCAGAAGGGTACCCAAGTGCTGGGACACAGATGATTCTATAAGCTAGGGAGAATTTTATTCTCAGAATAATGGAAAGCACTTAGATTTTATAACTTATGCAAATATGTGATTTTACCATATTTTAAAAATGGAACTTTGGGGCCAGGCACAGTGGCTCACGCCTGTAATCCCAGCACTTTGGGAGGCCAAGGCAGGATAATCACAAGGTCAAGAGATGGAGACCATCCTGGCTAACATGGTGAAACCCCATCTCTACTAAAAATACAAAAATCAGCCTGGTGTGGTGGGGCATGCCTGAATTCCAGCTACTCAAGAGGCTGAGGCAGAAGAATCGCTTGAACCCGGGAGGCGGAGGTTGCCATTGAGTCGAGATTGGACCACTGCACTCCAGCCTGGCGAGACAGCGAGACTCTGTCTCAAAAAGAAAAAAAAAAAAAAAAGAAGAACATTGGGTGCTTCATGGAGAACAGAGTTTTGTTTGTTTGGGGAGTGGTCCAGAATGAAAAGGAAGAGGCTAGTAGTGAGCACGTGCAATAGTCCACAGGAGGTATGATAGTAATTTGAACAAGGATGATGATTCTGAGGATCAGAAGAGATGAATCAATGCAAGGTGTTTTGGAAGGAAACAGATTATTTTTGTGTATCTCCTTGTGTGTGTGTGTGTGCGCACGCATGTGTGTGTTTAATCAAGTTTATTGAAGTATAATTTATATGCAATAAAATACACACGTTTTAAGTGTATGAGGCAGCTTTGAAAAGTGTAAATTCCCATGTAACCATCACTGCATCAAAATATAGATTTCCTTCTTGTTCCCTTACAGCCACTTCCTCCTTACCACCACCACCTTATGTAGCAACCACTGATCTTATTTCTATCATCATACATTTATTCTGCCCAGTCTACGCCAAAAATAACGGGCATCAGACAGTATTTACAATTCTGAATTTAGCTTTCTTTCACCCAAGATAAATTTTTTTTGATTAATCTATACTATACTATTTCAAATATTGGAAATTTGGTCCTCTTAATTGCTGAGTAGGTGAATACACAACAATTTGTTTACTATTTGCCTGTCAATAAAGATTTGGGTTGTTTTGAGAGGCTATTATGAGTGACGAAGAAACCCACTATGAATATTCATGTACAACTTTTTTTTTATAGACAGATGTTTTTATTTCTCTGGGTTGGGTGGTAAACGTATAACTTTATAAGGAACTATCAAATTGGTTTTCTATAGTGGTTGGCTATTTTACATTTCTTTTTTTTTTAATTTTTCTTTAAGTTCTGGTATACATGTACAGAACATGCAGGTTTGTTACATAGGTATACATGTGCCATGGTGGTTTGCTGCACCTATCAACCTATCATCTAGGTTTTAAGCCCTGAATGCATTAGGTATTTGTCCTAATGCTCTCCCTCCCTTTGTCCCCCACCCCATGACAGGCTATGGTGTGTCCCTGAATCTACGTGTTCTCATTGTTCAACTCCCCCTTGTGAGTGAGAACATGTAGTGTTTGGTTTTCGGAAACAGATTATTCACTAACGAATTAAAAGTGAAGTAGAGGGAAAAAGAAGAATCAAGGATACTTCTTAGATTTTTGTTTCAGCAACTTGCTGGATGTTGGTACTTGTTTGAGATGGGTAAGACAGCACAAGACATAAAGACTAGGATACAGAGAAATGAAGAGTTTGTTTTGGGACAAGATAAGTCTGAGATGCCTATAAGACTTCAAGTGGAACTGTTAAATAGATAGGGGATATGTGAGCCAGGAATTCCAAGAAAGGCTAGAGGTTCAGATTGGAGAGTCATTATCATATAGATAGTGTTTAAATTCATGGGACTGAATGAGATCAGCTATGGAGAGAGTATAAATTGAAAGCAGCTTAAGAGGTTTCAGAAACTAACCTTGTGGCATGGCATCATAAGGTATGATGCTAATTTTTCATTACGTAGAATTATTTTAAGTGTATTTGCATACATGTATGTTTGGAAAAACAGAGAATATCTCTGAAAAGATTTATAAGAAACTGACAACAGTATTTGTAGCTTGGGAAAGAAGTGAACAGGGAGAGACATGAGAGTGTTACTGTTCATTATGGACTTTTTGTATAATTTGAATTTTTGCCACCTGAATTGGGAGACAGAAGGAGGAACCAGCACAGGAGAAATAAATAACATAAGCTCTTCTAAGGAGTAGAAATTCACTCTTACTCATTTTAGCATCTTCCACAATACCCAACACAGTGTCTGGACAAATAGCGATATGTTACACACACAGGTAGATTGAATTATGCAGATGATTGAGGCAGGGAATTTCTACTTCCCTGAGAATTCTAATTGCTTGTTTTGGCCATTACTATCCACTCAGTTTTATCAGTGTTAACCAAATTGCTATAGAGAGAACTAAGCTGGCGCAAGGCATAAGATATCAATATTCACAGTGAGGCATGTAACACTTAATCTCTTGGTGTTAATCTTTCAGTGCCTCACTTTAAAACAAAAATTTCCACCTTACATTTTCTTAGATCCAATCAAAGTTATAAGCTTGTTCCTGGTAAAAACATGTGAATAAAAGCATTCCATGATTCCATCCATTAAAAGAATAAACAGAATAAGCCCATCCTTATTATCAGTAAAGACATGTATTTACAGAATAGTAATATCACATAATTATTTGAGAAAAAATATGAGATGATGGAGAAAAGTTGTTTCCTAACAACTCTTCTACATTTTTTGAACTTTGCTATTTCTATTGCATTTCCCTGAATGTACTCTGGAACTGCTGTTTTTTTCCATTGAATGAACTTAATTCCTTTACGGTAATGAAAAGAGAAACAAAAAGAATCACCTATATTTCATAAATTAATTTATGTAAAAGTAGGTGCCAGTTTTATAATTCTTATATATATATGATGTAATACATATAAATTATGTGCAATATATAATTATATAAATTTATGTAGTGTATGAAAATTATGGATAAAATTATGTATAAACTAGATATAGTTTTACATAGTGAAATTAAAAAACATATTTCAAAAATTTTGAAAATGTATCAAGTCAGAAATGTTGGCTAATTGATTAATAATATGAAAATGTATTATCGATGAAAATTAAGGGTAAAAGAATTCCTTCTTACATAGGGGCAGTTTTTGCAAATAAAATGTACTTATGTCATATGCTCGTTTAGCTTACAGAAATTAAACTAAGTTTGGAGAGAGACGGAGAGAGACAGAAAACAAATTTAAGTAGTTCAACTGATGCAACCTTTCCTGAATCACTCATCTTTTTCTTGAATAAAAGTAACAGAGACATGAATATGCCTTTCTCCTTTGCTTTTGTTTCTATGTGCCCCTTTAAGTGTGTATATTTGCAGCATTGAGTGTGACTTTAGTGCTTAAAAAAAACTATGGGTATGTCCTCTGTAGGGACATGGATGAAGCTGGAAACAATCATCCTCAGCAAACTAACACAGGAACAGAAAACCAAACACCGCATGTTCTCATTCATAAGTGGATTCTCTTAAGTGGGAACAATGAGAACACATGGACACAGGGAGGGGAACAATTACACACCGTGGCCTGTCAGGGGGTTGGAGGCAAGAAGAGGGAGAGCATTAGGACAAATACCTAGTGCATTCAGGGCTTAAAATCTAGATGATGAGTTGATAGGTGCAGCAAAACCACCATGGCACATGTATACCTATGTAACAATCCAGCACGTTTCTGCACATGTATCCCAGAACTTAAAGTGAAAAAACAAAAACAAAACACACACACACATACACACACATGCACGTGCGCATGCACACACACACACACAGAAACCTGTGGGTATTTTCCACGCTATGATGTTTTAGAAGTAAGCCAACAACTTTATGTAGGGTCAACCTGAGGCCTCACAGTCCATTATGACATTACAGGAAAAACTGAGTGTATTAAGAGACAGTGTGTCAGGCATAGAAGAATGTCATACCAAGAGAATTCCAAGCATGTTTTGACTCTATGTGAGTTTCGCCTACTTATTCACCATAGAATCTAGCCCTCCAGCAAGGGGCAGCTTCCATGCTCATCTTTCGGGGAATGCATATAAAGCATTCTCTTGGTCTAATTTAGCTATAAGGATTTTAAGATTGAAAGGAGAGAATCAGGGTACCACAATTATTGAGTGACAAGCCAGATATTCTTGGAATATGTGGCCAAGAGTAAAATTTGTAAATTAAAATAAATCAGTAGTTAGAGTCAGTATAATTGTTCCTGTTCAAAGGCACCTTTTATATCCCAGAGACAAAGCATTTCTTTACAACCCTTTTGACATTATTGTCTAAGTTCATATTTGAAGCTACTTTTAGACTATACATTTACATGATTGTTTCATATAAGGAATTTAACTTGCTTTAGTGATTAGTTTTGAAATTCATACCTAGTAATCAAATAGAAAACCACGTAGGAAATCCAAGAGACCTGTTCCAAAATTAATTACAACTTTAAGCTTATTTTAGTAGATTGGGATAGGATAAGGTTTTGCTTGCCAAGGCCCTTAATTTCAGATAGACATTTAGAACTCATCAAGCATTCAGAGTTTCACAAACTTGCTATCTAGGTTTCTATATGCTGACATCCTTGTAAGTTGATACTACTTCTTTTTATTTATCAGAATTACTGATTAGTAATATTCTGAGAGCTAAAAAGGTGATGATTTTCATTATATAAATACTAGGTATAAAATAAAAAATACAAATCTATTTATAATTTGGACAAAATTCATTTTTGTCTTTGATAAAAAAAAAGCCCTTGCTAAAATATCAGATTCAACAAAATTATTTAATTGAAAAATATTAATTGGAATACTTTATTGCCACACTGGCTAATCATCATAGACAGGAAGAGAGAGAACCATTGTCATTTCAAATTGAAGCCATCGAAGAAAGATTAAACTTTGTCTGCAGTTAGCAACAGTGCATAAATTGCCCATATGTCTGAAACTGGTGACCACACCAGCCTAGGTCTAGACCAGATTCTTTCTCTATAGTATATTTTTCTCTTTAACTTTTATTTTAGGTTAAGGAGTACACATGTGGCTTGTTATATAGGTAAACTTATGTCGTGGGAGTTTGATGTACAGATTATTTTGTCACCCAGGTACTAAGCCTACTAACCAATAGTTATTTTCTCTGATCTTCTCCATCCTCCCACCCTCCACCCTCTGGTAGACCGCTGTGTGTGTTGTTCCTCTCTTTGTGTTCATGTGTTCTCATATTTAGCTCCCACTTACAAATGAGAACATGCAGTATTTGGTTTTCAGTTCCTGGGTTAGTCTGCTAAGTATAATGGCCTCCAGCTTCATCCATGCTCCTGCAAAGAACATGATCTTGTTCTTTTTTAATGGCTGTATAGTGTTCCATCATGTATATGTACCACATTTTCCTTTTTCAGTCTACCATTAATGGGCATTTAAGTTGATTTCATGTCTTTGCTCTTGTAAATAGTGCTGCAATGAATATATGTATGCATGTATCTTTATTATAGAAGAATTTATATTCCTTTGAGTATATACCCAGTAATGAGATTGCTGCATCCAATGGTGTAGTCTTTAGTAAGTGTATTTGGGCTTTCTGTGTCAGGTGGTACTCAGCTGCCAGGTACCCTAGGTTCAGGAGTGTTCAAGAATTGAGGAAGCATTCCTGAGTTATTAAAAAGATTCAAAAAAAATCCAAGAATACTACTGTAAAGGAGGCCATGTTTTATGACTTTGGTGAGTTACACTGAAACGTCTGGTTGGATACCTAGTGGCACAGCCAGCAATAGCAAGCTGACCTTGAGCAAAGCAATAAAGCCTGCTTACTCTATATCCTGGAATGGAAAATCCATCTGTCATCTAGATATATCCAATTCTGATATTCCTTAAAGCTGAACTAACCCAATTTCAGTAGTTCTCAAAGTTTATTTTTTGTAGATCTTTTTGCTTGTATTATCTTTAATTGACACATAATTATACACATTTATGGGGTACAGTATGATATTTTAATACATGTATACCATGTGTAATGATCAAATCAGTATAATTAACATATCAATCACCTCAAGCATTTATTATGTCTTGGTGTTAGGAACCTGTAAAATCTGTTCATCTAGCTATTTGAAAATATACAATAAATTGTATATTAATTCCTAGCACAAAATTTCCTTCAAAACTCTTTGCAGGTCTTCTTCATGGGTACGACTGCATCTCTGACTCAGAACTGGACAGAAAATAAATATTTTAGCATTTAGAAAAATCATCAAAATCTTAAGTAGGATGTTCCTATTAAGAAATAAAAGTAGTCGTATTTTCACTTTTCTGGGGGATAGCTTTTAACAAAAGTGAAAAATCAGAAACAATCCCGATGACATTTAAATAATTTTCTTACGTAAATATTAAAAGAACTGGCTTGAGTATGAACATGTTTTAAATGTCTTTCTATATTTTAACATCACATTCTCGACAAAACAAATAACTAAACTGTAAACTACTTTTATAAAGTATTCTCATTTACCATCATATTAGCCTTTTCAATAGAAAACTGTTAATCTAAGGTTCTTTTTATATTCAATACTCAATTAAATATATATTAAACATATATTTAGTCCGGGTGCAGTGGCTCAAGCCTGTAATCCCAGCACTTTGGGAGGCTGAGCATAGTGGATCACCTGAGGTCAGGAGTTCGAGACCAGCTTGGCCAACATGGTAAAACCCCATCTCTACAAAAATACAAAAATTAGCCAGGCGTGGTGGCAGGTGCCTGTAATCCCAGCTACTCAGGAAGCTGAGGCAGGAGAATCACTTGAACCCAGGAGGCAGAGGTTGCAGTGAGCCCAGATCATGCTGTTGCATTCCAGCCTGGGGGACAAGAATGAGACTTTGTCTCAAAAAATATAATAATAATAAAGTATATATATATATATATATATATATACACACACACACACAGACACACACACATATATGTATGTGTATATACATAATAGATGCTGTTTGTCCAATGATAATAAAAGAATATTTAACTGGTTTCCCTTCCAATTCATATGAGTGTAAATAAATGTGAACGTTATTAAATATATACTAAATGTGTATTTAACATATGTTACTAAATATATATTAAAATAGAAGTTAATTGCCCAAAAACAGAACATTAGAACCTATTCCTTCTATCTGGCTGTACTTTGTATTCATTAATAAACTTTTGGGTATCTCCCCCTTCCTCCATCCTTTCTTACCTCTGGTAACCATTATTCTATTCTCTACTTCTATAAGATCAACATTTTTAGCTTGCATGTGCCTGAGAACATGCAGTACCCATCTTTCTGTGCCTGGCTTATTTCACAGCATAATATTAATATTAATACAGTTCAGAATTGTCACAGAATTTTGTCAAGATGCAGATTACTCTACCGCTCACTAAAGATTCATATTCAGTAGGTCCAAAGTGGATCCCAGGGATTCCGCTTTTTAATAAGCCTTTTTGGAGAATGCTGAGGTAGTCTAGGACTAGGGCAGTAGAAAGGCTGATCTTGTATGTCTGAGCTAAGGGGCCTGGAAGACTGCAGAGATTTTGCCTAAGTTGTGTGGAAGCACTTATTCATTCTTAATTTGGAATTGAGAAATATTATAGAAAAAATTCTGCAGATATATTTGTTTTTGAAATATATTAAGGGCTAATGAAATTGAGCCTGATGAAAGAAAGCAAGAGGCTTTTGAATAAGTGTAGTATTTATAATAAATAAATCAGAAGATTTTAGAATGTTGTCAACTAGTTAAAAACATTGGAACTTTCTTTAGTTATGAGTTTATATTAAATTATTGTTATCCAAGTGGTAATCAGTGTTTTAAAGAAATTTAAGGAGCTTCTAAAATTACCATACATCTAAGATGGTTGTTTTTAACTTGGAATGCTATAAGACATAAATTGAATTTTGAATTTATTTTATAGTACAAGACCCTTTATAAGCAGTTTTTTTTAAATTTTAATAAAGAATATTAGCATTTCTATTAAATACCTTGTCCTGAAATATAGCATAAACAAGATTGTCTTTTAGAATGCAAAGTAAAAGTTTATTTTTACCTCCTTTAAGCCTTCCAATCCTAAGTTTAACAAAACTGTACTAATTATTCCTATGTGGATTAATTATAACAATATAGTGAGATATTATGTTATTTTATCTATAATGTGAAAGCGTTTTGGAATATATTTTGATGTAAAGAATACTTTTGAAAAAATGTGTAAGGTACTAGTAACAGGGCTTCCCTTTGGAGAAACTGTCATGAATTAGAAACTGGCATAAAGAGAAATACATATTACCATTTCATCATAATCAACTCTTTGAAAGATTTGAATTTTTACCACATGCACATATTATCTATAATAAAATCCATCGATGAACAAAAGAACGCACTTTTTAAAAGAAAGGAGGGAAATATATATTAAAGTTTATTTGGACAATTTGGGTATTTAGAAAAATTCAAAACAACTTTTCAGAAGCAGAAAAATATCAATGCTGAATCTACAGGCTACCTAACTTTCCTCTGGAAAGATAGTACTTGACTTACTAGATGATGGATAAAACATGCATGTAATTCTTGTCTTTTTGCAAAATATGAATAGTATTGAACTCTGTATATTTATAGTTACATTTCTAGCATCTTCTACCTATTCATCTATTTTTGCATTTTGGTCTCTGTCTTCTTTTGGCCACTGAGCCATCTGCCAGTCTTTAATGAGGAATGTGGATAAAGAATAGAAACCAGTTTTCTTTTTTCCAAACTCTAAAGAAACAGATGCTTAAGCCAAGTCTCCTAATAACTAAGTCCCACCTGAAATATCAAGGCATTCTCTTAAGTCATCTTTGATTTTCCAGTCAGCAAATGCAGTATTTGCTTCCCATCTGAGTACCATTTGGCAAACTGGAGATAAAGTCTGTAGAATTATTTAGCATCACATATGGTTATAATTGCTTTTTCAAGATGATCCAAGTGGTTTTAAAGTTTTGTTTATGTGTTAACCAACTGTGGTGGCTGCACTTTATATGGTTATAATGTAGAAAGGCTAGACTTCAACAAATTCAATCTAACAAACATATATGGAGTATCTAAAAATGGAGCATTTAGTGAAAATTATATATTCCATTGCTTTAGCTTGCTTGCACTGATAAAATGAGTTCCCCTGGAAATAATTAGAAGTTAATTGTCCAAAAATGAAATTGCATTTGTTCAGTTTTAAAACAATAGGTGCTAAATTGGTATGGAAAAAAATATGATCCTTAGAGAACAAGAAAATAAAAATTTAAAAACAAAAGACAAAGCTCACAGTAGACATCTGTTGAAAAATTGAGTATTGAATATAAAAAGAACCTTAGATTAACAGTTTTCTATTGTAAATGTTGGTATGGTGGTAAATGAAAGTATTTTTAAAAAGTAGTTTATGGTTTAGTTATTTGTTTTATAGGGAATCTAATGTTAAAATATAGAAAAACATTTAAAATACATGTTCATACTCAAGCCAGCTCTTTTAATATTTATTGTAAGAAAATTATTAAAATGTCATTGGGATTGCTTCTGATTTTTCACTTTTGTTAAAAGCTATCCCCCAGAAAATAAAAATATGATTATTTTACATTTCTTAATAGGAACATCCTACTTAAGATTTTGACGATGTTTTCTAAATGCCAAAGAGTTTAATTTCTGTTCAGTTCTGAGTCAGAGATGCAGTCTTACCCATGAAGAAGACCTGCAAAGAGTTTTGAAGAAAATTATGTGCTAGGAATTCTGTCATTCATGGAAAAGTACAAGAAATTCAGATGGATCATTCTGTATTATTCTAAGCCAATGTGATCAAGTTAATATATATTATTAGGCAAAACAAAGAAGATGGTAATTCAGCATAAAAATAAGATTTATTGGTTGAACAAAGGTCAACATTCAAATTTTCCTTTCTGGGATATTATAGAAAACAGTTGGCATACTCTGGATTAATGAGACTAATTTATTTCTCCTTTCTAGAAAGCCACTTTTACTTTTACCCTCAGTTCTTGAATTTTTTCTTCAATGACACTTCACAGTCAAGGAAGTACTATTCTTATTCTCTCCATGAATCACGACCTTGGCTGCAACACTTTCTAATGATAGGTTTTCTTAAAAATATACGGATTTTATATTTCTAAAATAATGTCTTCTGAGCACCAGAGAAGACCTCTGTATTGACCCATGCCCTCATCAGAATTATTCTATCCTTTCCCTGCAGTCCCCTAACACATAGGTTTCTTTTATCACTGCTCAGATTGCCTGCTGCTTTTGCTGATTTTAAATCACAGGAGCTTTGTAAGAAAGGACAGGTGGGTTATTTTAAGGGTAGGCCTGCCTTATACCTAGAGACGCTTAAGATATTTATAATAGCTACCTTTTGTTTTGTATTTACTGTGTGCCATGAAGCCCATGAAACGCTTTACTGCCACTAAATTCTGTTAATTATTTGATCTCAAACCTTACAATTGCATGAAGAGTTGAGAGTTAGGTCCCTGTTTTATAGATTAAGTAAATGAGAATTAGGAAGGCGATAAAGCTTACCCAAGGTTATGAAACTAGGAATTGGTGGAGGCAGGACTTAACATAATTGTTTTGTAGGCTGGATGGATGGTAGGAGAAATGAAAAAGTAAATGCTAAGGTTGAAATTTTTGCTACATGTAGCTTACTAAGTATGTGCACAGACTGGCTAAGCAATCCTAAGCAGTTGTGTCCATCAGGAAAGAGGAAGAAGCCCTTCCTGGCCTACTCTAAAGGTTTTATTAGCTTAGTTATACTAACCTCCATTCAAAATTATTCCAATGGCTTGTTATAAAAGATACATATAAAATTCCCTTTTAAAATAATTGAGGTTATTGCAAAGTGCGTAATTGACAAGGTAGGGTCCTCATAAAAAAATTTAAAACCACAGACTGGACAAAGTAATAAAAATAGCACACAGAGAGTTATAAAAAAGATTTCTGAATAATTAATTAAAGTGGCATATAGCAAAAATCGGGTTTGAAGAATTTGTTATTTTGCATAGGAAAATTATTTTTATAACACTTTTTCTGCAACATTTTCTACTCATAGATCAGAAAGTGGAACATATATTTGTATTTCTATCACACCACATAGAGCCAGGCACGTGACCTATGAAAAGAGAATAATCAACTGGGCGCATGGCTCACGCCTATAATCCCCACACTTTGGGAGGCCGAGGTGGGTGGATCACGAGGTCAAGAGAGCGAGACCATCCTGGTCAACAAGGTGATACCCTGTCTCTACTAAAAATACAAAAATTAGCTGGGCATGGTGGTGTGCGCCTGTAGTCCCAGCTACTTGGGAGGCTGAGGCAGGAGAATTGCTTGAACTCAGGAGGCGGAGGTTGTGGTGAGCCAAGATCGTGCTATTGCACTCCAGCCCAGGTAACAAGAGCAAAACTCCATCTCAAAAAAAAAAAAAAAAAAAGCATAATCTTTGATGTTACATTTTTGGGCTGAAAATACTTGAGGCAGTTAAGATTTTAGTTTGAAAGCATAAACCTAGATTATCTAAAATAACAAAGTGGACAAGAATGCATTTATGATTGGAGATAAGCATACAAGAAAACTTGGTTAAAAAAACTGTCTGAAATTGAACACAGAATCTGTAAAAAGACCAATGTTGTCTGTGAAGGATGAGAATCAGATTAATTCCTGGTACACCACATGCCTTAGGTTTCTTGTCCCAATGTCTCATTTAGCCAGTGAGTGCCTCCTTTCTCTTGCAAACGTACAGCGGTTTGCCCTATAAATTATATGGCTTCCCTCCCTAGCACTATTTTTCTATTTCTGGTTGTCCTCCAGTCCCTGCTCTTTTCTAAGTTTTTATTTCATTTGGTACGTTCAGAACCTAAGGCAGAGCTAGCATTTCTACGTTAGTGCAATTATTCTCCACAATGGAATTCTTGTGACACAGACCTTACGGCCTGTATGCCCAGAATATTCACTGTATCTGGCCTGTTATAGGACAAGCTTGCCAGATAAATGGAGGATAAAATGTATTGATTAATGGAAAAAAAGGTAAATATGTAATCATAATGATCTAGTTTGAAAAAAATTATTGACTATCTGATCTTACGGGGTTTAATTGGAGTAAACAGTGATAGTATGGCATATAAACACTTTTAATGAGTATTACTGAAAGGAAACAGCAGACAGCAAGTGAAGGACCAAGTCAGACTGATGCAATAGTGTTTGCAAATGAATGATAGAAATGATTTTAAAGTTGTTGGACTGATGGGTGTTATAAACGGAAGGAGAGAGAACATGAAGATTCTCCACTACATATGCATTCTACATATGCTTACATAGCTCTTGCTTTAAATATTTTTCTGTCTGGGTAAAAGGGGTGTGCTCTGAAATTCTAAGTCCGTTTCATTAAAAGCAAATTTTAAGAAAAAACTATATGTCTAAGAATGCTTCTGTTAACATAAGATGACATTAACTGTATTTTATGAAGCAGAAAATTGCTTCACACCCAAATTCTTAAAATCCTTTTTTTTTTCAGGGCTGTCTTTAATAAGACATAGAATATTGGTACACATGAGCTGCATAACGCTCTAATGGAATTAGCATTTAGTAATTTGATATTTTATATGCCTGACAAATGTGATGTAGAAAAAGCAAGGAAATGAGGAAGAATATTGTTTTATGACCAAAATCATGCTTTAAAGTGGAATGCATTTACTAATTCTTTGTTGGCAATCTACTTAAGGACCTGAGTGTGGTACAGTTTTAGAAACTGACCCAGGCAAGCTCACACACTTATAATAAAGAAGGTATAAGAAGAATTTTGAAAGAAAAACAAAGCTTTCTATATACTAAAGGCACTACTAAACAGCATTTTTAAGCATTGTTTTTTAAACATTGTCATTAACTTAGACTTCAGGAGGCAAATTGTACTCAGCTCTGTGTGTGTGTGTGTGTGTGTGTGTGTGTGTGTGTGTGTACTTAAAATTCTCAAGCATGAAGTTTTTAAAATATTAAGGGTATCATCTTCGTAACCTTGTAGCAAACTCTATAAGCCTTGGAAAAGTGTTTCTACAGAAATCAATTCACTTCTACTTGGAATAATCAATCTTAAGAGTTCAGATGACAAAGCTGAATATACCATTAATGAAACTGAACAATGGGTATTTTCAAGTTCAAATGATTACTATAAACTAATATGGACTACCGCATATATATTAAAAGATATTCTAATTTAATCTGGTGCTTACTGGTACTTAGAAAAGTTATCTCACAAATGTTATCTTTTGAAAGATGTAGAAATCAATTTCATTAAAGAGATATTTTTTATGAGACAATGTTCTGCTGATTTTTGTAAGCTTTGTTCAGTTACTGTTATCTGGCATTATACTCCCTTTCATTGCATCTTCTAGGGACATACAGAAAGAAAAAGATGCTTCTCTTCTTGTAGTCCCCTATCAATATTGCATTATTTTAAGAGAGCTCATAGTGCTTATCTGAAAGATTTCATTACATTGTAAAAGATAATCAAAGCAAGCCTAGACGAATGAATGGGGTGAAGGGAACAAATGATTTCATAAAGTGGTTCTCAAATTGTTTTTTTCCTTAAGCAGGAGAAACATTTTTGAAAAATAAAACTCCAAATATAAAACAGATAAGATGAGATCATCTTGGGTGCAGTCTGTGGTCTGGGCTTCATAGCCAAGTTGGTCCCTCTCCTCCACTGAGAGGACTACCACAGCCATGGAAAGACTGCAAAACTGAACCTTGAGCTCTGGACAGAGCTTGAAGATCAGTGATTCATGCATGTTTTCCTGGTTAAAAAATGCTAACCTTTGTAATCCACCCAGCCATTATTTCTGCAGATTATTTCCAAGGACCCAAATCAAATGTGATTAGAAATGCTCTGCCTCTTAAGCAAGGAGGTGGTGGAGGGAGTGCAAATCAAAGCCATTTATTTTTCTGGGAAGTGTGTTGGTTGCCCTTCTTTAAGAGATCTGGGCAACGATAATGGTCTTCTCTATTCATTTATAGATCTTTTTAAATGTTTATGGTTCAAATTCTCAGAGAAACTAGAAATACTGTCTTTATCCATCTCTCTGTGATCTCAACACTCCCGGTTAAATTTGTAGCCTATTTGTAGTAAAATAATAAATTAGGAAAAAGATATTTCTTTGATGAGGCAATTGTCTCATCTAAAACAATTTATGGCTCCGCTCCACAGTCCAACTTTGCTATCTTGGCAGAACAGAGGTGAGTTGATTCACTCATGGTTGATGTTCCTGAAGAAGATAGACAACCCTAAAGTACCAGAAGTCATTTGAAAAAAATGTAATGACAACAGGATGACGTTTTACAGAGGCACAACACACCTAAACCCCCAAGATTTTACATTCCTTTTTCCAAGGCCCCAATAGAGTAAAAGTTACATTTCTTTTTTGTTTCCTTTTACGCATTTAAAGGTGCTATTCAAGTATAACATTTGGTATGAAATCAATAATTTTTAAGAAAAAGTGTCCAAAACGGAATCCTGAAACTTCCAGTAGTTTTATTTGTTACTGGGTGTTTGCTTCCGCGGCTCACAGCCATGGGAAGAGATCGTTTTCTTCTTTCTTTCCTGGAAAACTTAACTCTCACTTCTCTCCTACCAAGATAGCAAAGTTTGGTGCTGGCAAGGAACTTTTAGATTTTGATAGAATTCATCTATCAAAAAGAGAGGATTTCCCCTCTCTGTTTTAGAAATGATTTCTGTGGCTAACGGGGCTAACGTCCTGGATCAGGACTTGGAGGATTTTCTATAGATTTTCTGTATGTGTCAGATTATAATACCTTTTTTTTTTCAATAAGCACTTCTTGTAAGCCCTTCTTGACGTGTGCTAGGTGCCATGAAGGGTATAGAATAAAGTAACTGACGTTTGTTGATCACCTTCTATGTAAAACACCAAAAGAATGCCTTGTCTACATTATCTCAGTTAATACACACCCAAACCCAGCAAAGATAGATTTCATAATCTCTATGTTACTGAAAATGAATATCAAATAACAGCTTGCTGTAGATAGCTCCCAGTAAACTCCAATAGATGGCAGAGAGAGATACCGGCCCCAGTTTTATGCATGCAATTCTAAAGTTCATGTTCCTTCCACTAAATAATATAGCCTCAAGTTTTACAGTTGTTAAATGGGAAAAATTTTCAGAAATAGTGGTCAAGTTGAGGTAAGAATTACATAACAGACAATTGTTGAATACGGTTCATGTCAACCATTTCATGTTCAAACAGCGTTAGTAACTTGCACTTTTTCCCTCTTTTCTTCCCAGTATAGCCATGTTATACATGGCTTTTTTTTTTCTGGAAGTACCCCACAAGCATTTTGGAAATTACTAATCGGCTTGTTAATTGTTAATTCAAGGCTAGAGGCTCCATTGTTCTTGGTGCCTGCACTTAAAAAGAAAGTCAGGTGTGGCAAAGTTGGATATTTTTTTCTAATATGATGCAATATGCCCCCAAATTCTTCAGGATGTGCTAGTTTTCTGCCTAGACAGAAGACTCCGAAGTTGTACTTTGAGTTAAGTGGAAACACAGCAGTGTTGTTTAATGGAATAGTCACTTTTAATCATAGATGCCACAAGCTACAAAAATAATTCTACTCTTAGAAATAATGTAACAATGAATATAATTATCTTTTTCTAAATTAAAAAAATGCAATATTTCATTCATTTATACATAATTAGAAGAAACAAAACTGTTTATCTAATTGCAGTCATTGTCTTCCTTCAAAACCAGATAATCTAGCAACCCCACTACTAGACAGTGATGCAAAGGAAAGGAAATCAGTGTATTAAAGAGACATCTGCACCCCCGTGTTTACTGCAGCACCATTCACAATAACCGATACATGGAATTAACCTAGCTGTCAAACAGCAGATCAGTGGATAAAGAAAATGTAATATATTTACATAATAGAATACTACTCAGCCTTATAAAGAAGGAAATCCTGTCATTCAAAGTAACATCAATGGAGCTGGAGGACATTATGTTAAGTATTTCACTTACTTCAAGTCCAGAACAGAAAGTTTAATACCACATATTCTCGGTCTCATATGCAGACCCTTTAAAGTAAAAAAAGGGTGATTTTATGGAAATAGCGGAAAAATGAATACTCAAGACTGGGAAGAGTAGGTGGAAGAGGGAGAAAGGGAGAGATTTGGATATAAAGGACATAAATTACAGCTAGATAGAAGGAGTAAGTTCTAATGTTATATGCCACTGTAGGATGATGTAATCCTGTAGGATTACACGTTAGGGTGATGCAATTATAATTTGTCAACATGTCAATATTTCCTACATATAAATATATCATCCTACAATGATTATAACCATATAGAACTATATTACAATATAACCTATGTAACATATAACAATATAACTAACAATAACTCTATAGTATAATATAGTTAACAATAATATATATTTTCAAATATTTAGAAGGAGAATATTGAATGTTCCTAAGACAGAGAAATGACAAATGTTTGAGATAATGGATATGCCAATTAATCTGATTACTATACATTATATGTACCAAAACATAACTATGTACCCCATAGAAAAATGCCTAGACTATAATATAAACTTGGAAAAGCAAGCTATTACATGTTGTGATTTCAATTAGTTGATTAATTTATTGGTTTAAGTAAATACACATTAAAGACAAGGTTGAACGTAAAACTAACAGTATCTTAGCATTGAGATACACCTACCTTAGTTTTTTAATTTTTTTGTAAATTTCTTTCAAAATGGTTATTTTTAAAACCAGCCAATGCTATTTAAAGTATACATATTATTTAGATTTCAAATTATTTGTTGTACAGTATTTTCAAATTGAGGGTTGCGGTTCAGCATTTTCACCCAGTGGGTTACAACCAGCATTTTTTAATGAAATGTAATGAAATAGAAAACGTATCTGTGCTTTTTGTGGATCTTTAGAAAAAAGAAACAAGAGAAGAGAAAACATTGCAATGAATATTTAGCTTCCATATGTATACACAGATATGCATGTAAATACCCAAACACAATGTTAAATATACTTTTTAGTATTATTTATTCTAAAGAGGTTCAAAGACTCTATTTTGGAGCAATTTTAATTCAAGATTTCAGAAATCTCACACTTTATGTTGCCATTGCATTCCCATATCCACTTGATGCAGGTGAAACCGCACTGAAAGTCACTGAGGAATTCAGATTTCACTATATCCACAACTGCTGGTTTTAAAAAATGTAACAAGCACAATAACCAAGCGAGGGACTTAAACTTGTGAAATTAACGAACCTACAGTGCTCTGTAAAGAAGGATTGTGTAAGTCAATCCTCAGCCAAACTTGCACTGTTTAAAACTCCCTTAGCCAGCATATTTCTATATGTACTGGCATCACTTAAAAGTTACACAGGTAGCAAAGATAGAAATTGGATTTTACTGCGAGAATGGTATTGCAAACAAATCAGTCAAGTCTTTATAGTCAAATACGGCAACTTTTAACTATTTTCAAAAGAATAAATACTTCATTTTCTTTCCCATTCTAAGTAATACGCTAACAAATTTTTTAAATGTAGGCAAAAATAAATACCAAAGTACTTAATATTATCTGGCTAGAAGCTGTTTTCTAATCTGGTTTAGTGGATTGTCCCAATGTATAATTGGCTGTGTTTTTATGTATCACAATTTCAACTTGTATTTCAATCTACCTTTTTATATGCTTGCCATTTCTGTAAAGCCCTGAAAATGTGCAAATAAGGACATTTTGCCAACACCATCAGTGGCTTTTAATCAGAATGATTTATGAGAAGAGTCACCTATTTCCAGATAACACTAAATATTGTAGCTTTTCCCAGTGTCAACTATTTCCTATCCTACTGACTCCAAAACTGAAAACAGACTAGATACCAGGAGGTAACATTCACAGGAAGGAAGAACTCCAGAATGCAAAGCCATTTACAAAAAGCATTTTCTTTATTGGAAATTCTAGCAATTCAAGATAGGATAACAACTAAAAAGTAGTGGAAATGCCTTTTTTGCCTGTTATTTGGAGGAGAGAGAAATAAGACATGATTTTTTTTTCAAGACAGTCTTGCTCTGCTGGCCAGGCTGGAGTGCAGTGGCATGATAATGGCTCACTGCAGCTTCAACCTCCTGCGCTCAACCTCCTGCACTCAAGCAATCCTTCCACTTCAGCCTCCCAAGTAGCTAGTACTAAAGGCATGCACCACTATGCCTGGCTAATTTTTCTATTTTTTCTAGAGGCAGGGTTTTGACACGCTACTCACACTGGTCTTGAACTCCTGAGCTCAAGAGATCCTCCTGCCTTGGCCTCCCAAAGTGCTGGGATTACAGGCATGAGCCCTCGTGCCTGGCCCAATATGAGTATCTTTTTTAATGAGATGACAAAATTGGAAGAATATTTTAACATTTACTCTATTTCCTACATATGAATATATTACCCTTGCAAAATAATTCCTGTTTCTTAAATTCTTTCCAAAAAACTGACATAAATTTTATCTGCTGAATTGATACATGCCACAAACTGGGAGAATAGTGTTTGTTTTCTAAGCTGCCTTATTTAATGGGATTCTCTTAATACATTCCCTGGGGGCTTTGAAATCAACACACCTTTGAAATTGAGTGGAAATTAGTATAATTAATTTGAAGTACTATATAGCTCTCTATTAATTTGTTTTGGAAGTAGATAATGATGAAAAGAGAATAACTTGGACATAAAAACATTAAAAACCTACTGTAGTTAGGAGTTCATATTTTGTTGAAATCACTTATGTAAGAAATATGTACAAAACCATGTAATTTCTGTCCATTTTGAATAAAGATTGGGCCCATATGTGAGAGCAACTTAGATTTTTCTCTCATAATATTCTATGATAATTAATTCCCGAATATGATGATAAGGGACTTTATATTATAAAACACATCTTACATTAATATGGTACATAGAATTAATTCCTAAACATTTTCTAAATCCTGTCTATGAAGTGAAAACTTCGTTTTTTCATTTTTCTATGATAGTCAAATTTGGTACATACATACCATGTACCAAAGGTATTATTAGGTATAAAGGTATAATTAGACATTAAACCAGCTAACATTTACTTAATCTTTACTAGACAAATACTGAACTTTTAATGCTTATGTAACCTCCTCCACCTCATTTTACAGATGAGGAAACAGGTTAGAAAGGAAAAATAACTTGAGAGCACAATGTTTCAGTTAGACAATAGGAATAAATTTCTTAAGATCTATTGCACAAGACAGTTTAGCGTATTGTATCTTTTGTATATTTGTATATTTTCACTGTACATATATATCACATATTATATACTACGACTATATTGTATATGTAGTCTAGTATATGTTTCAAAATTGCTTAGATGGTAAATTTCAAATGTTCTCATCACAAAAAGATAGCATCTGAGATAATGACTATATTAATTAGCTTGATTGAATCATTTCACATTGCATACATATATCATAATATCACATATTATGTGATATTACCCCAAAAATATATACAGTAGTAATTTGTCAGCATGCAATAAGTCATTCCAAAAACAAAAGGAGAAAGAAAAATAACTTGTTTAAGATGACACACCTATTTTGTGCCCAGGCCAAAATACTAACTAACCTGAAAGGTTTATAAGATAATCTCAAACGCAACTAATTGTAGTATAATAGTGGACGTTTGCACTTGGTATTGGGGGGTCTCTGAGCAAGGGTTGCTGATTCTGCTGGGTGGAAGGAGGAGGAGCTGTTTCTTGGAGGAGATTGGGGTTGCATTGGATTGGGTTTGCCAGTTGGGTAGGCCAGCCGTATGTAATAGCGTCTTCAAAGGCAGAGTCATGAAAGAGCATAGAACCTTCATGGAAGGGAAAACGATTTGCTGTTCTCAGAGCAAAAGGAGGGTGGAAATGGTTTGTAGAGCATGGGCTACAGGAGTGAGCAAGAGGCCTGAACATATTGTACAGGAAGTCAGTGTGGTACAAATGCCCTGAAGGTGTTTGTTTACAATAAAAATTCCTGGGTCCCAATTGTCAGAGAATCTTATTAAGTTAGACCCATGAATTTGCATTGGGACAGGAATCCCAGGTGATTCCAATGTGGGAGATCCTTTTTGTGAATAACAGTTAAAAATGTTGGAAAACAATGTGCTGACGAGTGACATGGTTAATGTGATGATTGTGCTATAAACGCAGACACCTACACAAAACACACACACACATATGCACACACAGAGCAGCTCAGTGGAGACAGGAAGGTGTTCTCAAAAGTGATTTTTGGTTTATTTGGAATTCAGAAATAATATAAAGGTGACTTTTTTTAGTGATTTATACAACTCTGTCTCATACACACATTCTTGTGCTTATAATTGTTTTTGGATGCTATTTAGATTACTGGGCTCTAAAAAATGCTAAAATGGCAGGATCCAGTTTTATTCATTTTTAAGGCATTATATGCTACAAAAAAAGTATGAGCTTTTCAAACGACATCTTACTTGTTTTGCCATTCTCAGTTTTTTCCACTCTAGCCTTTAGTAAATTTCAATTATTAAGAAATTGATTGTCCATAAATCAGTGCTGAATTATTTGATTCATATTTTCAGTAGAACCTAATTTCACACAACATAATTTGGTGATTATTTAATAAATCAAGCAAACTGCATTTCTACACTTTTCCCTGGGATTAATTTAACAATGTAAAGGACTAATTCCAAGGTAAAATTTCAGTTGATATGCAGATTTAAGATTTGGCACTGTCTTGTTAAAATATAAGGTAAAAGTACATCCCATTGACTTTGGATATATTTGAAACAGAATAAGTGAAAACAAATTATGTTTAAAGAAGGTTCTGTTCCATTGAATTACAGTTATGATTCAATGGAACAGAAATCACGTGGCTCCCAATAAATTTTTTTTTGGTGGAAAATTGATACATCCCCATCTTCCAAAACAGAATGTCCATATATTCTTCAATGTTTAAACAAACTTGAAAGGAAAATATAGGAGGGAGCATTCATCTAAGTCATCTGGAATTAAATAGACACCACTTGTCAGAATCTCATTGGGTAACCAGAGATGGCCTTGGCAAACTGGGGATTCTCAAATTTGGGATGCCAAATCCCACACTGATGTTTACTCCACACTTAAGCTTGTTCAGTACAGATGGTAGGCATAAAATAGCTTAACTTCAATGGATCACGTCCTGAGAGAACGAGAGATACGGTCCATTTTGTTGACAGGAGGGTTGTTTTCACATTCCACTTGAATTAAATTATGCTTGTTCATCCCATGGTGCATAATCTCTGGCAAGGATTCTTAGAAAGAGCTATCATGTGGACTCATTGCAAAACAAGTTAAAAATTTTTTTAAAAGGTTGCAAAGTAGCACTGTGAGAAATTTGTAACACTGTAAGAAAATATAAGGCAAAAGTTGAACAGTTTTCATTTATTTTGAAAACTATATAGGTATCTATTTAGAGTAACTTAATTAAATGGATTTTTATATATTATATATAGATATATTGTATTAGTCCATTTCACAGTGCTAATAATGACATATCCCAGACTAGGAACTTTATAAAGAAAAAGACATTTAATGGACTTACAGTTCCCCATGGTTGGGGAGGCCTCACAATCATGGTAGAAGGCAAAAGGAACGTCTTACAAGGCACAGAAAAGACAGAATGAGAGCCAAGCAAAAGGGAAACCCTGTATAAAATCATCAGATCTTGTGAGACGTATTCACTACCATGAGAACAGTACAGGGGAAACTGCCGCCATGATTCAATTATCTCCTGCCGAGTCCCTCCCACAACACAGGGAAATTATGGGAGCTACAATTCAAGATGAGATTTGGGTGGAGACACAGTCAAAGTGTATCATACATGTTTATATATTAATATTGAGGGTCAATGTATGTCTTAAATGTCAATGGACTGACAAAAATAGTTTGAATTTTTCACATGAAAAAGATACTCAGTGTCAGATATACTGGATAATATGATCAATATAAGACCCTAGGTTTCAAATATTCTCAATTAAGTTTGGTAATTAAGACATAAGTACATGAGATTTTTCATAAAGGAAGAAATAATATTAAAGTAAGATGTGATCACAGCAATACGGTAGCCCCCCTTCTCCAAGACTTTTAATGGATAATACCAAACTCTATATATACTATGTTTTCTCCTGTATATACATACCAATGATAAAGTTTAACTTACAAATTAGACACCATGGAAATTAAAAACTGGTAATGAAGTACAACAATTATAACAATATAGTGTAATAAAAGTCATATGAATATAACTTTTCCTCTCTCAAAATATCTTATTGTACTGCACTCACTTATTTTCAGACCACAGTTAACCATGGATAACTGAAATCTCCTAAAAGGAATGACTATGGTAGCAGTGCTTTATCAGAATGTGCTCTGTATAGTAATTTCTGGGTCTTGGAGAATTATTGCGCTGTATAAGGGTAGGTAGGGAAGACCGAAAATTATTCCAGTTAAGGAAGACAATATGAGTGAACAAAGTCTTAGTAACGTGATGCTTGCTGAAATAGATCTTTTAGACATGACATATTTCTAGTGCAATTAGGTGTCCCCAAGAAGATACTCAGATTCCATGATTCACTAGAAAGACTCACAGAACTCAGAAAAGCTGTATACTCCAGGTTGCCACAGGAAAAAGAGTTGAGTTGAAATCAGCAAAGGTGAAATGCACATAGGGTGGAATCCAGGAGAGACCAGTACAAGTTGCCAATTGTCTTCTCCCTGTGAAATTATACAGATAGCACTTAATTCCTCCAACGACAATGTACAATAACAGACAAGTATTGCTAAACCAAGGAAGCTCACCCAAGGTTGGTCTCCAGGGTTTTTATTCATCCGTCAGCATAGAATGCTCCTGTGACTAATCTTTTCCAGTCTTCAGCTCTCCCAAGAGTCAAACTGTTACAGAATGGCCCAGGGTCCTAGATAAATAAAGTCAGATATTCACAATAAATCTAATTGTCAGCATAAACTATCTGTATAGCACAAAACCCAAGAGTAGACACTCTTAATAGGCAGGACAGTCCAGAAGTTTAGAGATTACTCCTCAAGAGAAGGTCAAGGGCCAGTCTTTTCTTTGGATCATGCAGGGTTTGAAAACCCCACAACTGCTAAGTTAACATTTTACTGCACAATAGAGGAAGAGTTTGTGTGATGGTGGGTCTTGAATGAATAAGTGAAATGAATGAGTGAATGAACCTGAAATCATGAAATACAATATTTGTAAAAAAAAAAAAAAAAAAAGCCTGTATTTATTTGTTTTAATGATGAGAAAAAAAATACAGGGTAAAAGAAAATCCACTTCATAGAATAGCAGTTGGTCTTATCTTTGTGCAGGGATCTAGGTATTCTGTACAGTGCACTTTGCTTTAATTGTGATTTCGTTGCCATGTGTGGTCCTAACAGTGACACCCCAAGGAGTGAGTGATTACTTAATAACCCTCTAAATATTTCACTGCTTCTCTAGTTGCCAGTTCTGTAGAAGAGTTAATGTTATGCTAAACTGAAAATGTGAGAATGAACTACTTACTAATCTTTTTCTTTTCATTTCTGTCCACCACCCTGCACCCCATCCTTTCTTTTCTGAACTGCAATATGGTCTTCTTTGAAGATGTTCCAGTGGATTTGATCGTCATCGGCAGGACTGGGTGGACAGTGGATGCCCTGAAGAGGTACACATGCTTTATTGTGACAGAAGCCTGGGACCAGTGTTTGCAACTGTTAATAATTTTTATTCAATATGGATGCCCTAAAATTTAATGAAAGAGAAGAATCCTTCTATAAGCCCAATGTCTGTACTTATTAGGGGTTTAGTAACTGCTGGTTATTTTTGTTAAATTAGATACCATTTTCATTAGCATCGTAGCAACTTGCTACAGCCTCACATATATGCAGACATTGAGCTTACCTATTCATATGTATTATCTCAACGTGTTCTCATATTCGTTCTATGAAGAACAGTGCCTGCACTGTCACTACCCTCACATTACCAAGGAAACAAAAGGAAGGAGTGAGGGGAGCTTATGGAGAGAGGTGGAGTGTGGATTCTCGGAGAGTCAGGTTAGTGGCTAGGGAATGGTAGAGCCAGGATTGGAATCTGTGTGAGCAAAGACCAGTTCTCTTAAAGGCTTGCTATTTATCTAAGATGTACCAAGCCATTGTTCCTCTTTGTAGTTCAAACAGCAAGACCAGTGGTATTGTGTAGGGTGGAAGACTGCAGCAAATTGGGATGCTATAATAAATGAGAAATTGTATAACGTTAGTTGGCATAGAGAAATGGTATAATATCAACTCTGAGGGAAACATGATAGACATAAGGATGCAGTGAAGTCATTTAACCAACCATTGCAGAAACAATTTTAACCCATTAAAAAGCTTTCGGTGAATTGCATTTATACTATAATTTCAGGATCATATAAAGATATTCTATAAAGTTTATGAAGAAAAGTATGTATTTCTTCTCACTTCATTAAATTTTAGGGTAAGAATTTTGAATTAAAACTGTTAACAATTACAAAAATTTTTTATTTAGCAAAGCAAGTCATGCCAAGATGCTGTTTTAAAAACTATTAGATCAGTGGTTACTAAGGCTCTTTAAAATTCATTTTTGGGGGGGCATATCTCATACAAATCTTGAGAAATACATTTTTTAAGAACATTCTTGCACTTTAAATGCTGTATTGCCAGTGCAGCTTTAATCAACCTTTTGACATTCATTCAGGAAATGACAGCAGTGTGTACTCATCCATCTCACTTCAGTTATCTAATAACATAGTTCAAAAGAATATCTATTGACAAAACCATAGTTGTATTTTGAGACAATCATTTCTTTCATATAATCAGTTTTCACAATATAAAATGTTGAAAATGAGTATCTGTGTATGCATAAAGATTGAGAATATAATTCGTATAAGTATTCATATGTAACTGTGAGTCCATATATTTTCTCCCAAATTTGGTTTATCTTTTAATTTTCTCTATGATTTTATTGGACTAACATTAATTATCAATTTAGTATGTCAAATATATCAATCTTTTACTTTTATGATGAGTTTTATATGTCCGTGGATCTTGTTCAAAACAATTTTCCTACCAAATATCATCTAGGTGTTATGTTTGTATATTTTTTTCTGAATGTTTTAAAGGTTTGTCTTACACATCAAAATATATTCCATTTGGAATTGATTTTTATGTATTATATAAGATAGAGATTCAGTTTTTTTGGCGGAGGGGTGTTTCTTAATGGATAGCCAAATTTCAAGCACCATTTATTAAATAAGCCTTTCTTTGGGCAATATCTTGCAAAGCCACCCCTTTTATGTATATTTTCTGGCCCCTCCTCTTCTGAAGCTCCGTCAGTACCTAGATCAGTGTCCCATTTTATTAATTACTATTGTTTTATAAGAAATTTTACTATCTACAGGACAAACCTCCTTACTTTTTATTCCTCACGAGTGTTCTGGCTATTTTAGGGCTTTTGTCCTTCATATAAATTTTAGACTCGCCTTGTCAAGATCTGTAATCCATCAATCAATATATCTTATTAACATTTTTATTGGAAATACATGGAATTGTGAATTATATCAAATTTCCTAATTATGGAGATTTTTTAAATTTACCTTTTTTACTATTGACTTCTAAACTAATTGAGTTATTGTCCGAGACCATGTTATGATCTTTAAAGTTGATTGGAAATTTTTTATGAACTAGTACATGGGCAGTTTGTACAAATGGTCTGTGTGTGTTCAAGAAAAATGTGTTTTCTTGTTGGTTGGGTGTCAAACTTGATAAATGTGCTGTTCAGCTATACTTCTCCGCTCTCTTTATTTTCACCTTCTTAATTCTTTGAAGGCTTGACATTTTCATCTTTTCCTCATATTTTTAAACCTCTGTTTTATGTAATCTATTTCCTTATTTCTCTGTGCTGTATTTTGAGCAATCTCTTCAGATATATTTACCAGTTTATTAATTCTCCCTTCATCTTGTTTAATGTTCTATATAATCTATTCACTGAAGTAGAAATTCCAACCAATTTATTTTTCATTTCTAAAATTTAAATTTGACACATTAAATTTGCCAAGTATTTTATAGTTTCCTGTGAACAGTTCATTTCTAAATTTTATCTTTAATGATTTTAAATATTCTATGTATGATTTTTATATATTCCATATTGGATAATCCCATTATCTAAAGTTTTGGTGATCTAGTTTGTTCATTGTTTTTGCTGAGTCTTTGTCAGACAGCTATTTTTATTTCTTTTTTAGTATATATTTGTCTGTTCCTATTCTAAGATCTAAATTGGTGGAACTGTCCACCAAAGAGGATTTGATGATGGGATCCTCAGGATTTTCGGATTACTATAAGTCTCTGCCTTTATGTGAGAGGGGGAAGTTCAGATTTATCTCCCCTGTCTACTGCTGCTACAAGGCTTGTTCTCTTCAGAGCAATATTGATTTTGGCTACCTGAGGGCAAACTCTGCTTTTTGACTTCCCTAAATGTATACAGCTCCTACTGTCTTTATAGCACATAGCTGTTGCTTTGTTTTATTTTTTGGGTGGGGAATGGAATAGACAATGGAAAAGCACCATTGGGGATATTCTTTACTTCCTGCAAATTCTAATGCTTTAAAATTCAAGTTTTGTTTAGAATCTGTTTGTTTTGTAACAGGAGGGCTATTTAGTTTCTTTGTCTGTCTTTACTGCCAAAAGCAATCTGAGTCCAGGATTTTAACTTAAATGTTTGGATGTTTACTGAACATTAGATCCTGTTTACTGAATATTAGGTCCTGTTCATTGACAATAGCAACACAAGAAGAGAATGATATATGGCAAGTTCCATTCCAGGCCTCTTGAGTTTGAGATGTCCGTGACATTCACATGCATACACCTGGTCAATAGATGACTTTTGGGGCCTGAAATACAATAGAGAAATGTGGACTGGAAATATAGATTTATAAATAATCAACATAAAGATGTTCATTGCAGTCATGGGTGTAGAGGAGATTGCAAAAAATAATGCATGGAATAAAGTAACAAATGAAGAATGATCCATAAGAACCACCCCAACACTTAAGGCATTGACATAAATAAAAGGAAATTGCGATGTGAGGGAGATATCAGAACATTGAGGAGAGAGTGTTTCGCAGAAATCAAGAAGGAGAGTGCACATCTGCACCATAGACTGATGAGGTATCAGTAGGACACCATGGAAGATGTAGAAGCTAATTAGATATTTAGGAACATTGGTATGAGAAATTTCAACTCAGTTGGATTAGAAAAGAGCAAGATTGTCATAAATGGGGATGCTGGGAGTCTGAGAAGACCAAGGCAGACTGACCTGTCTGGAATTCAACTGTCTAGGAATGGAGGGAAAGCAGGATAATGTCAGGATGCATTGAGAGAAGAGAAAGGACTGAGTTTGCAAAATTAGATTAGGCACGCTTGCGTATCTTTAAGTGCTGTTGGTAAGAAGCCAGCAGAGAATTAGAGGTGGCAAATATTGTAGAGAAAGGACCATGATCACATGCGCAAATTCACGATACCTGTGAAGGTGGGATGAGTTGGGCTAGGATGTAGGTTGAAAGAATGGCTGTAAGGAAAGGTCCCCATCTGTTATCACAGAAGGAAAGAATAGATCAGCCCAGAGTCAAGTAAGTATGCTGATCCACAAAGAAATTTAAAGAAATCTTGCTGATCATGTCTCTTTATCAAGGAAATGGAAGGTGTAAAACTGGGAGAATCATGATGGGATTGCAGTTTTTAGTAAAGTGGAGAGAGTTTGAAATTCATACTGAGCATAACGGGAGAGGTGATTAGCAAGACACAGCAGTGCTGCCAAGTGGTATAGACAGCCTGGGTGAGGATGCAGGAGATGAGTTGTGGAATCCCCAAGGTGGCTCTGTGTGGTTATTCTCCAGCTGTGCCTGGTCCTGGAGCAGGCAGGGAAAAGGAAGATCTTTTACCATATTGGGGATGTTCTTTAAAGGTGTTGTAGAAAAAAACAAACAAACAAAACAAAAAATAGAGCAAGATACTTGCAGCTATTGAAATGGAGGTTGAAGTGATGGGGAAAAAAAGAAACTAAAAAAAGAAAATCATTTTGCTAGGCTTTCTAAGTAGCCAGAATACAAGAAGAATTGGAGTTCACAGGTACAGGGATAGATTGAAAAAGGATAATTGAGCTTACGATTTCAGATCTAAAACATTTTCCACTACAGATATGGTCCAGGGTATGGGGATGGCAACTAAAGTGGTATCTGAAAGGAAATCATTAGATTAATGGGGCTCAGAAGGTACAAAAACTGGAATTTGGGGAATTAAATGAGACCCTGGTATGTTTGGACTTGAAGTGGAGAGTAAACCTGTTCCATATCCTATTAATGAAAGGAGGCTGTCTCAGGAATCTTCATTAACAAGAGGAAAGGTGCCTAGTGCTCCACTAATGATGAGAGAAGTTTAAGGAAGATATTTATTTAACCATAATTTTAAAATATGGGATGAGAACCACTCACGTGCAGTATAGTTATTTTCTGTTCAAGGCCCACCAGTGAGAGGGAGCCCATTGAGGCACAGAAGGTGGGTAGAAACACCAACTTCTAAGCTATAAAAGTTTGGATGTTGGAGGTTGTTACCAGTGAAGGTCGTAGGATTTATTTTCACAAATTAAAAATTTAAAGTGCAGTATGTCCCTTTTCCTGATGTTTTCAACATAGCTCTATTAGAAAGAAGATAGACTGAGTGATGACATGAGTTCTGTTCAATCCTTTTCTTTTGTGGTTTTGAATATTTCATAAAGGAAAACAAAATTATAGACATTCATTCAACTGGTGACAGATGATTTTTGAAACAATGAAGTAGTATGGGGAAGTTAGCAAATATTTCGGATTTAGCATTTTTGGTTTCATGTGAAAGGAATGTACTCTTTCTTCACAAACCCGAGTATGTTTTAAACCTTATCTTCATGCACATGTTTTTCTTCTAGTATAAATTTTCCCTTTTGCCAGTGTGTCTTTTATAAACATACCAATGTAAAATTTAGGACAAGATAAACAGTAATATGAAAGTTTAACAGCAGTAAATGATGAAACCTAAATATCTAAAAATGGAAATGCTTTGTTACATCCACCTTTTTCTCTTTCCTATTTTATAAACTTCAAAAGTTAGGAAAATCATAAATATAGTCTTGTGCAAAAGTAATTTATTCCTTGTCTTGATGTGAGAGGCTTTTGTGCTTTACAGCCCAGCTTCTTTGATGTAAGATCTTAAAATAGACATGTGATTACTCAATTTATTTTCCTTTTCATTTCTCTTACTAGTCAAAGGAGAAGATGTGTGAGAATACAGAACCAGCGGAAACTTCTTCTCCAGCCACCACAACCATACGAGCAACAACCACCCAGTTCAGGGTCTTAACCACCACCAGAAGAGCAGTGACTTCCCAGCTCCCCACCAGCCTGCCAACAGAAGGTGCCCAACAGATAGTTTGCTTTTTTTTCCTGAAGGAAGGAAAAATCATGTGTTGACATGCGCTGGAATTGCTCCTACTCTCTAAATCTTTCTAAAGATATTCTTTGGCAAACAGGATTTCTAAGGGATTTCTAAAGGAGGAAAAGGACAACATTATTATGAACTAAAAGTATGCTGGGATTCTTTTAATGCACTGTGTCTTTTTTTTTTTTTTTAAGATATAGCTTTTACTGTTGATTCTGGCATCTTGTCCTCTCCTTCCTAGAAAAGAAATACAGATTTCTTTCTATGTGGCTAAATTTTGTAGTAAACAAATCCAACTTCACAATCACAGGTTAGAAAGGTAAATGCCTATAAAATTTCCATTGATTCTGGATTCTGAACAATAGATAGTTCTATTCATATGTAATTCTAATGTTTTCTAGAATGCAATTGATAAAATATGTCTGTATAGTCTATAACCTATACAGAGACACTGTATGTGTCATCGAAATTGTCCTTGAAAAATATATCCTCTTCTAGGGAAGGCAAAAATACTAGACAGTGTTAATGCTTCGGCACAGCTCAGAAGGAAGAAGGTATATTACCTAACATATGGTAATTTTCTATTCTGAATGATACCACCAGGAGGGAGTGGGCAGAAACATGAGACTGGTCACAAATCAGGTTTGAGGGAGACAAATGGGTGTTACTTGTTTATTGTTATGAGCCTCGCTTTCTTTGGCTTGAATAGGAAATTAAATTAAATTTGGAAACTTTGCTTTTAATTGGAATTTAATTTGATATTATAAGGTAAACTGGAATAAAGTGGGGTAGAGGGCAGCTGCTAAGTGTATTTTACTGCTTTCATAAGCAACATTATATTTCAATCCATATTATTTTGGATTATTATATTAAAGCCCATGAAAATATTCCTATAATTTAAACCCTACCCTTTAAAGTCAAATATAATCACTAAAACAAATATAGCCTACATTTTATTTGGTCAAGATAAGATCTCTTTATATAGAATTTTGGTCCTCTTTTCTATCAGTGAATAAACATTTAACTTTTGGAGTTAAACTTGTAAATATTGACAAATCTTAACTATCACAATTAATTTGGAATGTCCTTGATCCTGACTTTTAAAAATGAATAAATAAGATCATAACTATCGGTTCTAATTACAATAAGTGATTTTAGAGAATTAAAAATAGTTGCATTTTACGTTTTAATTATAAGTGTTTACTTTTCTTGTAGATCTTAAGCATAATTCAAGATGTTACCAAAATCTTGACCTCACAATCTCTTTAGGAAATTTTAGATCTATCTAATGTAAAGCAAGGACTTGCTGTCATTGTTCTAGAAATTACCTCAATAAGTTGTCAAAATCTAGTCATGTTCCAATCAAGGCAGTTAGTAGACAGTTACTAGTCATGAGGTTTGTGCTCCTTTGAAATCAATCTTCTTCTGTTATAATAACTTTGAATTTCTCTTCCAGATGATACCAAGATAGCACTACATCTAAAAGATAATGGAGGTAAGAATTGACACTTTTCTTTCATAAACATTTTTAGATATGAATTCGTTTCATTTGTTTTAATATGAGAAAGACCATATGGGCTTCTAAATAAAAGGTGAGGTTGTGTTTTATTCTCTGTTGGCATTTAACATGTGAAGAAGACAGTGGGTTGGTTTGAAAGTGAGGTGAAATCCTCATCCTTGTATTTGTCTATAAAACCATGTGACACCAGTTACCAAAGGTAAAGTGGAATATTCAACCACACATCTTGATATTCTTTGTTGTTCTACTCCTTGGTGTATTATAGTTGTGTGTAGTTATCTACACAGCTACATGTATTGGGTTCAATTGTGTTTCACTAAATTGTCTGCTTGGTCTGCAGCTTCTGTGCATGAAATTAAGAAACAGAGCCCTAAGTATGAAAATACATTGGGTAGGTCTTTTTTTCTGTTCTTTGAAGCAAAGAACAAAAATTAGATATTTGAAAGAATATCTTGTTGGCAACATACTTAAAGGTTTTCCAAGACAATTTAGAAATATCTATAACGGTACTCGAAAATTTTAGGGAAAAAAAGTTTTATTGAAACAACATAGTGGGTGACATTGATTACATTTTTAGAAATAGAACTTTTTCCTTTTAAACTATGTTGGCCCATGTACGCTGGGTCTTAATGGAAGAGATCTTCATTAGTAATTGTTTATTCAGCTCAGGAAAAGGGTGTCCTCTTTTGGCAGCATCAGTTATGTAAATGAGAGCATGTTTTGACATGGATCTAGGCATGGTTTGTCTTTACAGCCCTAGATGGTTTCTTGAGTAAGTCAAAATCCAATATGTACATTGTTAGGCTTGTTTTTCTCTATAATGGTAGAGAATAGTTTCTAAATCCCTCAGTTTAGGTTAAGTAGCTAAGACTTCTACGCCTTTTCAGGACATTGTTTATATCTATGTATGTCTTTAGAGTTTATATCAATCCGTCTGAACAAGAGACCAGTTAGCCTGTTCATAAATAACATTATTGTATCAATTTCTCATTGTCTTGCATCTGTTTTGTAGTGTTTTGTTTCATTCATTTCTTATTCATCATTGTATTAATTTAGTCAGTGGATAGATTTACAAATGACCATCTGTGAAATATTACTAGCTAGAAATAAATTAAAATCTTAGAGCTTAAAGGGACTTTAGCAATCCTTCAATTCAGAATTTCCCAGAGGAGGATGTTAGTAGCATGTGGACATAAGCCCTAGTGTTGGGGTTACCTCATTTTGAGGGAAGAGATGGGGTATAAAGTGAATGGAATTGGGGAGGAGTCCCCAAGAGACTTCACTTTACTTTAAATCTTAATATGAATTGTCATTATATGTACATTTGTTAGAGTTTTCTCTATGCTTTCTCTCTTCTTCATTCCTTTCCTTATTTCTTTATGTTGTTTACCTAAAATATTCTATGCTGCTAACAGCAAAAAACAAAGGATTCTTGTGATCAAATAGATGTGAGAGATTCTGGGTGAAAAAAAATTAAAGAAATTTCCTTGCTGGAGAACTGATCATTCATTCATTCATTCATTGATTTCTGCTCAATGTTTGCTTATTGCCAAGCATTGTTGCTGACTTGGGGCTACAGGAGTGAACAAGGCTTAGACAAATCTCTGCTTTTAGAGAACGTGCATCCTGAATAATCTTCAAGATGATTATAAAGAATACTTGCATTTCTCCACTGATCTTAACAATTTTTTTTTTAAAACAGGGTTTCACTTTTTGTTGCCCGGGCTGGAATGCAGTGGCACAATCTCAACTCACTGCAACCTCCACCTCTGGGGTTCACGTGATTTGCCTGCCTCAGCCTCCCGAGTAACTGGGATTACAGGCACCCACTACCATGCCCAGCTAATTTTTGTTTTTTTAGTAGAGACAGGGTTTCACCATGTTGGCCAAGCTGGTCTCAAACTCCTGACCTCAAGTGACCCGCCTGCCTCAGCCTCCGAAGTGCTGGGATTACAGGCATGAGCAACTACACCCGTCCAATACTTTTTTATGAGTAGCATGTCATAGACTTAATGCTTTGTGGAACGTGCTTTGATAAAAAGTTTTCTAGAACATTACCAATTATCCCAATGAAAATATTTAGTTTTGTATGAGCCATCAAAGAATCATAAAACTGAAGATTTTCTTAAATCCGTGCCTTATGATGCTTAAGAAATTGTTCAGCAAGTCCTACATCTTAACTGTAGGATTTTTGGCGTACTAGAGAGTCAACCGTTGGACTCTCAGATATTGACATAATTGATATGCAGCAGGCATTCATGAGAATTCCAAAATATCACAATAAGACTTCAAATTCTTTTTATGTCTATAGTTGTTAATAAAGCACTTTTCCTAAAAACATTCAAGTGCAATTAGAACAGACCAACCTGACAACTCTTAAGATAAATATTTCCTTCAAAGAGTGCTTAAGGGAAATCACACATTGCTTTTTATAGTATCCTAACTAAGTTAGTGTGCTGTTGTTTTTTATTTTATGGAATGTGGAGATGCAGGAAGGATTGCCAGTGTAAATCTAACTTTATGAGTTAATTAAGCATGTTGAAAACAATTCAGAATTGTCTTTTTACTCCAGTTTAATAAACATTTCTGCAAGATTGAGGTAATATGAATAAGTATGCCTAATTTAATATTTTCTAACATTTACTGAGGTTGGTTTTTAAAACCATGCAAGCAATGAATTTTTATAAATTTCTCTTTATTGTTGCAAAGAATTTTAGCACATTTGATTTCTTGATTTAATTTATAGGTTCAGATGGACAGCTGTTTTTTAAAATAAATTTTGTTATGTATATTTGATGTTTACAACATGAATTTACGGGACTACATTTAGAAAATATCACGGTTACAATAATAAAGTAGATTGACAGGTCTGTCATCTCACATAGTTACTTTTTTGGTGACTAATTGGCTGTTCTTAAAAGCATTTTTATTTAGGTGTTTGTACTTTTCTGGAAAAAGGATGACATTTTTCAAAGTAGTCAATAAGTAGCTGGAAACAAATGACTGACTTACCCTACATTGTCTTTTTTAGTTATTGCATTATGTTCTCTCTGAGTGTTTCTGGGTCATTTCCATGGGTCAAAGTGGTGGATTTTCTTAGCGAAATCCACTGCTGACATGATTATACATTCAGTTTCCAGGAGATTTTTCTTTCATCTTTGATATGAAAGCATAAAATACTTCTGAGCAGCTGGACACCTAAGTCACGCAACAGGGTTTCTCATTGAGAGGACCCAGACTGAGTTACAATCTGCTAAGTCACTCTTGATGAATCTTCAGTTGTGCAGTGAGTTTCCTGATACATTTAAATTAGGTCCAGTTACAACCTCTCAAAGTTTCAGAACAGTTATTTGATTGGAGGAGTTTTATTAGTCTTCAAAGTTGACTGGAAAGTCTAAGCTCTCTAAATAATTTGGAAAAAGGAACATGAAAAAATTGAAACAAAGAGAATGATAGCTAATAAATTTAGGTCTCTTTAGTAAGATAAAGCTTTGATTGACCATTAAAATGGCTGGTTCTAAAAACTCAGATGATCCCATGTAGAGCCAGGTGTGGTGGCAAAGGCCTGTAATCCCAGCTACTCCAGAGGCTGAGGCAGGAGGATTGCTTAAACCCAGGAGTTCAAGGCCAAACTGGGTAACATAGCAAGACCCTGTCCATAAAAAAACACCAAAAATTAAATTAAAAAAAATTAATAAGATCTTATGTAAAGACATCATTTTATCTCCAACTGAAATATTGCTAGTTATATATTTGTAATATTAAGTTTAGAATAATATGTAATTATAATCAAATAGTTTATCTCTTGTTTATGTGTAAAACAGAAGAGGAGGAAGAAGAGGAGAAGGGAGAAGAGAGAGAAAGGAAGAAGTGGCAGAACAAGAGGAGGAAGGAGAATGTTTATTGAGTATTTACTATGTCCCAGGCATCATTCTAAATGCTATACCTATATTAACTCTTTTACTTCACACAACACCCCTCAGTTGGTCTGTTATTATTTATGCTTTCTAGACAAGGAAAAGGTGGTCCAAAAAGGTTAGGTTACCTAGCTAGCACATGGCAGAGCTGGGATGTGAATATATTTAGCCTTGATGCAAACTCCAAGCCTTTAACAACATCATGGTAGTCCTCTTTCACAGAATAGATCTCTTACAATCAAAATTCCCATGGGAAATGCCACGATATGCCATTTTATTTATACCTCCTATATTCTTTCACCTTTTCTATAACAGCTGGTTATACTTAAAGTATTTGAAAGTGACATTTCCTTTTCTCATGTAATTGTGCATTCATTTCCATTTAATCCTTTCTGTGAAAAAGACAATGCATTAATTCTCTTGTGGGTTTCAGTGTTGTCAGAATCCTTGGCATGTGTTCTCTAAATTACAGGGCTACACTGTAGTTTTTGTTCAAAATCTGATTTAAGAGTCTTTGAGACTTCTTGGATTCTCTAAAAATGTGGATTTAATTCACCTGTAAGGAGATCCTTGAATGTATTCTTTTTTTTTTTTTTTAAATGGAATCTGGCTCTGTTGCCCATGCTAGAGTGCAGTGGCACCATCTTGGCTCACTGCAACTTTGCCTCCTGGGTTCAAGTGATTTTCCTGCTTCAGCCTCCAAAGTAGCTAGGATTACAGGTGCATGCCACCACACCCAGCTGGCTTTTGTATTTTTAGTAGAGACGGGGTTTTGCCATATTGGCCAGGCTAGTCTAGAACTTCTGACTTCTGGTGATCCAACCTCCCTCAGCCTCCCAAAGTGCTGGGATTACAGGTGTGAGCCACCGCACCCAGCTGTATTTTTTAAACATCTGTATTTCTGTGGGTAATGGTTTTATGTATTTAAAACCACATTTTCTTTGGATTTTCAAATCCTGTTAGTAGCTTACTAGAAGAGTTACATTAAAAAAAATGACCTAGCTATATATTTTAGCAGGTACAACTATAAAATGTCTTTTTTGACATTTGATTAGGTTGCTTCCAAGTGGCACTCACTTCCTAATTAGAAATGTAAATGTCTTCAGGATGTGAACTGGATAGTTATACCCAGAGCTGAGAAGAGGTTTGCAAGTTGATTTTGCAGGATTTTTAATTTAAAAGTAATGTTTTCAACCAGATTCAAGTCAGTCTAGCAAACTGAATTGTGCCATTCTGCTGCACTGCAGATGTTAAAATTATTTCAAGCTCTGAAATCCTGATTCGACTTCATTATTTGAAATTGGTTGACTGAGATTTATCAAAGTATCAAAAACTACATTATCACTTGGTTCCTTTAAAGTTTCTTCCCTTTGATCGAGTTAAGGTTTGCTTAAAAAATATTTAAATATAAGTTCTTAATTGTTTGTATTATTTAAACTATCAGCAGTCCAAATAAGCATAATGTCTAATACAGATGATAGCATTTTTATCATTTCTTCTTATTGCTGGGAATTTTATGAAACCTGAACTCTGAAAGGCTGCATTCTTAAGTCAGAAGCTGATGTCTCCATCAAGGAGATACCAAAGTTGATACATTAAGCAGTTTGCAGAGCATGATTAATTGAGAGGTACAATCTGCAAGGTGACTGATTTCTAATAACTAAAACAGATATACGTTGAATTAAGTCCTATGGAATGTCTTGTCTCTATTCTATTTCTGTTGTGTCCAACTTTTTATTTCTGAAGATATCATAATACTTTTCATCCCAAGATAAAATGTTAGAATATTATTCTGCCTTTTCCCTGGAATACTTCTAAGGTTTTATTTATTTTTTTTACCAAGTCTGTACTGATAGATCAAATGTCTAGTGTTTCATTTATCATTCAGTCAAATTGTTTTTTGACTTTCATACATAAATCATCAAAGCAACATATCTTTCCCTATTTTTTCTACTTTTCCTTGCTTTTCTTCATATACTTCTTTTGTGTAGATCACAGTCCTATAAGCAAAGGGAAACTGTTATTTCATTTTGACAGGCTATCGAATATCCAACACTTTCTCTTTTTAAAACTGTAAAACGTCTTGACATTTGGTTTTATGTTTTGCTTTGTTTGACTACTTTTCATGGCAGCACTAACCCTCTTCTAAGTATATATGTGTCATTATAGTGAAAAGTTCTTCTACTTTACAATGTTAATTTGAATTTCTCTGAAATTTAGGATTTCTCTCCCAAACTTTTATCTAGAGTTGTGGTTCTTAACTTTTTCTGTACATTTAAATCACCTGGTTCCAATCTGAGATGTAATTGTTATTTTATCATTCCAGCTTATAACGTTTTCTACACTCAGACTGTTCTTTATAACAATTAAATCTTAACCTCCAAGGGTGGAACCAGAGAAACAGTATTTTTTTAAATTCCCAGATGATTCCAATGTTAAGTTGAGAATAAATGGTCTGATTCAATGTTGCATAAATATTAAGAACCCTCAGAATCTTGGTGGGTGGAGAGTCTTGTTAAAATGCGTATTCTGATATGGTAGTTCCAGAGTGAAGCCCAAGTGCATTACATTTCTTACAAACACTTTGATAATGCAGTTGCCACCAAACCACAGACTACACTTTGAGTGTCAAGAGTTGAATGGATATTTGACCAGAATAAGAATAATGTATTTTTCTCTGAATCCACCCATTGATCCATTGGTCCTCATCTCTGCCTCCTCACTCTCCTGGAACAGTATTTTAGTTGGTATTAACAAGAAATTATCTCTATCTACATGTAGAAAGTGCATCTTACTCTGCCGAGGAAAGGAATCCGAAAGCATTATATCCATTATACCTCCTAACTCATCTTAATATAGTAAGTGAAAATGAGTTCGTTAAAGCCAAGCTTGTCCAACCTGCAGCAGCTATTGTTGTATTAATGTGTTTTTTTAGGTATGGCCCAAGACAGTTCTTCTTCCAGTGTGGCCCAGGGAGGCCAAAAGATGGGACACCCTGATTGAAGCTGTTGACAAATTTACTTGTTTTAGTAAAGACAGTTACATTTTCTGTATTTTCTTGAACCATATGAAATTGCTGATTTTTACAAACCACTTTGACCTTGAAAAGTTGCAATTTCATTGTTCAGCCTAATAGTTTTACAAATTATTGTCCAGCATAGGAAAATAAACTAAAAAGAAAAATCACGTCAGGATATACTTTTTCCCCTGCAGGTTGATTTGTAGATAGAATATGTCGTTAGAGTTTGTTCTGCTGATAGAACTCAGAACAAGGTGACCTAGCAGATCTTTTCTTAGGAAATGCACGCAGATGGCTTCCTTAAAGTAGCTCTAAATGCACTTTCCATTTGCTGTCAGCAAAATGCTTGACCACGTCCCTCTGGTGGATACCTACTTTCCTTTCAGTGCTCATTTCCTATCTCATTTTCTTCCGGCCCTTTTCCTATCAGAAACCGGGACTAGGGAATTTTCTGATGGAGGAAAGAAACTTCCATATACCATTAGATTTTGGAATCTGAGATATACTAGGAGCCCCAGGAACAGGTTTTGTGTTACCCAGTATTTCTTGTGCCCCTTCTCAGTGTGTTCTACATGTGTAAAAGGATTATTCTTTTTAAAACATGATATGTGTAGTGATTATGGTAGATGGCCCTATGCTACTAAGACATGTATGTCACTAAAACATTAATTATTTTTGATGCTGAATTCATTCAGCTTGGTTTGATTTGCTCAAGAAACATTTCTTCAACTGTTATGTGCCAGGCCCATTGTTAGGTGATGGAGATGCAAAGATCTACAAGGTCTGATGTCTTTCCTGAAGAAGCAAGTGGCCTAATGAGATGACACAGAGAAGTAAATTGATATTTAAGCATGGTATGAGGAGTGCAAAGATAGACTCAAGAAAAACTGTAGAAGAACAGAGAAGAGGCATCTAAACAGAAGTGAAATTACAAGACACCTTCCCAGAATAGTTGATACTTGATCCGAGTTTTGAAACATGGGTACGATTTCTGAGAAAAGGAATAGAAGAAAAGAATTTCAGGAAAGGAATTGGCACAGAAAAATTGTTCAGAAGCATGGAACATCAAGATCTAGTTGGGTAGCTCTAAAGAGCTGCCACATTTGATTTTCCTGGGGTAAAGATTTACACATAGTATTTTATGGCTGGTGAGGTTGAGAACGTGGGCTTATTTCTCAACCTCACCAGCCATAAAGTATCAAAACAAGTGGGGCTTCAGCATTCATAGTCTTTTATGCCAAGCAACGGAGTTTGAAATTTCAACTGGAGACCTGGGGAACCATTTGTGTCATTTTGATAAGGGAGTGTCAGGACATGTTTTACATGTTTAGTCATTAACTCTTGAAGTATTGCAGGGAACAGAAGGAATAGGAGTAAGACTGAGAAGCCAGAAAATCTAGTTAGGGGGTTATACTAGTAATCCATAGAAGCAATGGTCAGAGGCTAAAATAAAGTAGTGGTTGACAATGGGAATAAAAATAGAGAATGCACATGAGAAGTATTTATTAATGAAGTAGAAGCTACATAAACTAGTATCTGATTGGATGTGTGATTTATGTCATAGGAAAGTGACTAAGGTGGTTCCCAGGACATGGATGTAAGTTGTCTGGGTGGACAATAGTGCCATTGAATAGGAAATACAGGAAAAGAAAGGGAGTAAGCAATGAATTTAACTTGAGCATGTTGATTTTGACATCCAAATGAAAATGTCAGTAGGCATTATTCTATATAAGCCTGAAATTCACTTGAGAAATATAAACATAAGTTATGAATTTAGGCATCATCAGCATATAAGTGATAGTTGAAGTTAAGGCAGTGAATTAGGTATGAGAGCATAGTATAAAGATGGAAAGAGTAGCCAGACATGGTGGCTCACACCTGTAATCACAGCACTTTGGGAGGCCAAAATGGGTGGATCACCTGAGCTCAGGAGCTCGAGACCAGCCTGGGCAACACAGAGAAACCCTGCCTCTACAAAAAAATACAAAAATTAGCCAGGTGTGGTGGCATACACCTGTAGTCCTAACTACTGGGTAGGCGGAGGCGGGAGGATCGCTTGAGACTGGGAGGTCGAGGTTGTAGTGAGCCATGATGGCACCACTGCACTGCAGTGTAGGTTAGAGTGAGTCTCCAAAAAAAAGAAAAAGAAAAAAGGAAGGAAGGAGAGAGAGGGGAAAAGAGGGAGGAAGGAAGAGAGGGAAGGAGGGAGGGAGGGAGGGAGAAAGAAAGGAAGGAAGAAAAGGAAGGAAGGAAGAAGGAAGGGTCAAAGACTAGAGAGGAAATACAGCTTTTAAGGTTTTTGAATAAAATGTAAAGAGTGTCATAGAGACAGCAAGAAAACCAAGAGTTTGGTATCACAGAAACCAAAGGAGAAGAAAATGTCAAGGAGGAAGTTGTGAGCAGTGTCAACGCTGCAGACAAGTCAAGTTTAAAAAGCACACACAGAAAAGTGACCATGAGATTTGGTGGCATAAAGACATTCATTGCTCTTGACTGGATTGTGTAACAATCCATCATTGTACAATCTCCAGGCAGAATTTGAGGATTCTGTGGACAGTCAAGAAATTGAAGTCCACAAGGACAGACTACTTTTTCAAGAAAAAGAGAAGAAGGGAAATAGAGATTCTTAATGCTGTGTTTACCTGTTGCAAGTGCTGAGGAGAAACACCCCATAAAGAAGAAAAAGAGTCAAAAGATGACTGAAAGTGAAGTGATATATCCTCAAGCATGGGTGCGGCCAACAGCATGAATGAGGGGAGGGAGATAGCAGGGAGAAGTTGAGGGGGTTTCATCTGAGATTGCTGTTTTCTCTGTATGGTAAGATGCAAGTAATATGGTGAGAGTGAGCGGGAAGAGGTCAGAGGTCATAGTGTTTAGGAGTTGAAAAACCCATAAAACATTAACTAGGAATGGGAAAGAAGCCAACTTCTGATGTACAAAGGGCCCACCAGGGTGTGTTTGCAGCCTCCTAAACTCCTTGAGGTTGTATGACTTTAACGCTAATTTTTTTTTGTGCGTGCTTGAATCACCCGTGCCTATTCCTCATGTAATATGCTGATCTACTTTAAGCCAAAGGAAAAAAAAAAGGAATTGATGTTGATGACTGATGTAGAAAAAAGATACGCTAGTCTCAAAGTGGCATAATACTTTAAAGAGAGTAGTTTAAATCATTAGACAGTAAATTTAGTTTAATCTTCTTTTAAACAGCTGGGTTTTCAATGGCTTGCTGTTCCTTCCATTGAGACTAATTTTTGCTTTAGTTTTATTTGGCACAGCTCAAATAACACTGTGCAAGATTTTTAATGTAACTTGGGTAGTAAAGACAGCAGTTAATTATTTGAAACTAATTCATAACAGTTTTGTAAACTACTGTGCCCAAATGTTATTTCATTTACAGTAATATATTAACAACTTGTTGGATAAAGGTCAACCATAAGTGATTTTTAACACATGTTAATGTACTCACCAACCACTAAAGAAAAAGAAATGCAAAAACATACAGCTAAAAATTCATTTGAGGAATTTAAATGGAATTCTAAGGAATATTTGTTTAACCTGAAAAAGGCAAGAGAGAAGGAGCAATAGACCATGTAACAGATGGACACAAAGAAAACAAATAGCAAAATAGCAGACCAAATCCAACCATACCAGTAACTATTTTAAATGTAAATAAAATAAACACTTCCATTAAAAGCATAGGGTATCACACTGACTTTTAAGAAAGCCAGATCCAACTCTATGCTGTGTATAAGAAATATATGTGAAAAATAAAGACAAAGATATAAAATACTTCAAGGTAAAATTATAGAAAAAATATTTACTGCAAACATAACCACAGAAAAGCTGGAGTGCCTATATGAATATAAAATTCAGTAGACTTAAAGTAGTAGACTTAAAGACAAGGAGAATTAACAGAGGAAAAGAGAAAAATTGTAAAAAGGAAAAAAGGTGCTGGGCATAGTGGCTTATGCCTATAATCCCAGCACTTTGGGAGGCCAAGGTGGGCAGATTGTTTGATCCCAAAAGTCTGAGACCAGCCTGGGCACCATGGTGAAACCCTATCACTACTAAAAATACAAAAAATTAGCCGAGCATGGTGACATGCACTTGTAGTCCCAGCTACACAGGAGGCTGAGGTGGAAGCATCTCCTGAGCCCAGGAGGTGCAGGCTGCATTGAGTCATGCTGTCACCAGTTCACTTCATCCTGGGCGACAGTGTGAGACCTAGTCTAAGAAAAAAAGGAAAAAAATGTCAGTTTGTTAGAAACCATTGACATTTTTTTAAGTTAGACCAAAAAAATTTTTTTTTTAATTAAGAAGGATATATATTTGAACAATACTGAATACTGACAACCATTTTGTCTTAATTGATGTTTATAAAGCAGTATTCCCAATAACTATAGAATATTGAGGGGTTTTTTCCCCAAGTGTGCATGAAATGGTCACCAAAGTAAACCATATATTGAGCCATTAAAACATCTTAAATTTCTAGATTGGGGTCTTACAGACTACATTCTGTGACTACGAAAGAATCAGATGAGAAGCAGTAACAATACAATGTCTATTGATAAGAAAGTAGATCTTAAATGTTCTCATCACACATACAAAAATGATAAGTATATGAGCTGAATAGATATGTTCATTACCTGGATTTAATCATTCCACAATGTGTGTATGTGTGTGTGTATATATATATATATAAAACAAAAAATTATGTTGTACACTATAATAACATATAATTATTTGTCAATTATACTTAATGAAGCTGGGAGAAAAAAATATGATATCTACAAGAGTCTCAAATATGTGCTAAGTAAATCAAACTTCTAACATATATATATAAATATATATAAATGTTGACAAATATATACAAATATATGTAAATATTTGATATATAAAATATACATATCAAATAAAAAACTATAAGGAAAATTAAAAATATTTTGATGGAATGATAACTGATACAAAAAAAAATTATAGAATGCTCCTAAAAAGTATTTAGAAGGAAATTTATAGTTTTAAATGTTTATGTTAGAAAGGATTAGAAAGGAAATAAAGTTTAAAATTAGTAACCCATGTGTCCAATTTAAGTTGATAAGCCAATTAAGCTTATCTCAAAATAATTTGGTCTAAAATTATGAGATTTTATTAAAAATATTAATTTTAAAGGAAAGAAATTAGTAGAAAAAATGAAATAGAAAATAGACAAATAATAGAGAATATTAACACAGTGATACTTTTTTTTTGAGAATTTTAATAAATTTACTATCTCCAAGAAGACTGAATTTTTAAAAATTATGAACATCAAAATTCAAAGCCTGGATCTGGGTGCAGTGGCTCATGCCTGTAATCCTAGCACTTTGGGAGACCAAGGCAGGAGGATCACTTAAGTTCAAGAGTTGGAGACCAGATTGGCTAACATAGTGAGACTCTGTCTCTATACAAAAAACTTAAAAAACCAGACATAATGACACATGCCTGCAGTCCCAGCTACGTGGGAGGCTCAAGACAGGAGGGTCACTTGAGCCTGGGAAATTGACATGATCATCTCACTGTGCTCCAGCCTAGGTGACAGAACAGGACCCTGTCTCAGAAAAAAAAAATAAATCAAATCCTGTGTTCATCAAAAACTCTGTTAGGAAAATGGAAAGGCAGGTTACAGATGAGAGAAAATATTTACAGTATGCTTATATTACAAAGGACTTATATCCAGAAAATATAAGTAACTCCTAAAAATTAACAATAAATAATCAAAACCTAAATGGGATACCATATCATGCTCATTAGGATAGCTAAATACTACACAACACTAATACTGATGAGGGTATGGTGCACTTGAAATCTATACGTTGCTGATTGGAGTGTGATATTGTACAATCACTTCAGAAAACTCTTTGGCAGTGTATTATAAAGTTCTGCCCTTTTAAGACAGAATTCCACTTCTATGTATTTATTTAAAAAAGGAAATGTGTCCACACACACAAAATCACTTCTAAGAGAATATTCATAGCAACTCAAATCATAATTGTCAATAACTGGAAATAGTACAGATGTTCATCAACAGAAGAATAAAATTGAGTACATGTTACAAAAAGGACTACTATTCAGCAGAAAAAAAGTATGAACTACTGATACATGCAATACCACGGATACATCCTAAAACACTGTTAAGCAAAAGATGCCAGACCCAGCAGAGTACATGTAGTATGTTTCAATTTATGTGAATTTCAAGTGAAATCAAGCTAATCTACAATAATGGAAATCAGCACAGTGGTTGCCTATGCAGTATTGGTCGGGGATGTTAGGATGGACTGTAGGTGAAGACAAGAGAACTTTATGGGAGCATGGAAGAGTTTCATATCTTGATTTGGGTGATGGTTATTTGCTATATACAGTTATAAAAATTTGGTAAATTGTACATTTAAAATTCATATATTTCAAGCATGCAAATTTGACCTCTGTAAAAATTAAAAAAAGAAGAAAGAAGAGAGAGGTATTTTGATATGTTTTCATAAACTATAGGTTTTTTTCAATTCCCATGAATAAATTCTTCCAGGCTTCTTAAAATTCTCAGCCAAAGCAAAAAAAGAAAGAAAGAAAAAAAAAGCTTATCCTTAGTGAACCAGCATTTCTAATTAAAAGGCATAAAATTTAACGTTTATGACTATGTGATTCATGTTTTGCTTTATTCACAGAATCTTCTTTCCATGTAGTTGATAATAATGATAAAATTATCTAGTAATTATTGAGCTATTAATGATATAACAGGCAGTCTTCTGAGGGCTTTGCATGTTTAACTCACTTAATCCTAACAGCACCCTAAGAAGAAAGTACTATTTGTAATCCCATTTTACACATGAAGTCTCAGAAGCCCAGGGATTTAAGTAATTTGTTGACAGTCACATGGTTTATAAGGAATGTAGCTGGTCTACAGCACCAAAGGCTCTGATTTTCAGGCGTGTCCTATGTGCTCCGTCACCCTGCTGTCCTGCCAGGAGAGTTGCTTCTAATATGGTCCAGTTGAGTATGTAGTCATTTGTTAGCTATTCTCCTATTAAAGCCATCCAGTATCTCAAAAAAATATAGCAGCATCAACTTTGCCTAATCATAGAGTTATTTTTATTTATATTTTTAGAGGCAAGGTCTCACTCTGTCACCCAGGCTGCAGTGCAGTGGTGCGGTCATGGCTCACTGCAACCTGAACTCCTGGGCTCAAGCAATCCTTCCACTTCAGCCCCCTGAGTAGCTGGAACCACAGGTGTGAACTACCATGCCTGCCTACTTTTTGTTTTTTAAAAAATTTTTGTAGAGATAGGATCTCACTATATTGCCCAGGCTAGCCTCTAACTCCTGGCCTCAAGTGATTCTCTGGCTTTAGCTTCCCAAAGTGCTGGGATTACAGATGTGAGCCATTGTGCCTCGCCAGCAAATCATAGAGTTTTAAAGTCCAAGGGAACTTTAATTCTTCTCTAATCCCGTCCCCCAACACTTTGAAACCAAAGCCCTTTTAACTGTACAGCTTGTGTTTAAGTGTCATACGCCCACACATGGGAGTCTGTTTGCAAAGGTGGATTGGTGGAACAGGTTAGGTCAGGACCAGGGCATACTTCCTGGACTGAACGTATTCTACTCCACGTTCAACACATAGAGCTTTACATTTCAGGAGACTTGGTGCTTCAGTAGCTAAGGGGCAGTCAGTGTGATAAATACAGTTTTCTAATATCCATTCTCCTAAGCAGCTTGATTCTGTCCGTGTTAAAGGCATTGTTTGAGACATATTTTGTCAGTATTGGTGCAAAGCAGTGAAATATACATACCCTAAACAAGTGTTGCTCAGTGGTTTTATTTTTTTCTTCCTATTCTATGTGGCACAATTTATTAGTTCTGGTAACTCAAACTAAAATGAAATTCAAAGCTATACCGATCTGTTGTTGTTACTTTTTGGTTTGGGGGATTCTTTTTTTTTTTTTTTTCCAGTTTCTGATTCTGTCTCTCTGAGCTACATAGCACACACATAGAATTCTGATCGTTTACTTTCCTGAGGAGCTGTAATGTGCATCAAACCACAGCAAAAAGCAAAAGGATTGTATAGTTGTTGAGAATGTCAGTGTCAGGATTCAATACTGAGGCACACACACAGGGTAAATGCGTATCTCTAGCAACTAAATTAATTCATGCTTTCTTGGGAGATCCAAAGGTTTTTAATAATGTTATACATAAATTCATGCACTAAAGAACTTGAGGTTGATTAAGTATTCTGCAGTTTTCCAAAGAAGCTACTTACAGATAACCATTGAAAGGTTGATCTTATTTAGATAGACTACTAGACCTCAGAAGCTAGGCTTTTGTTTTTCAACTAGTGGGTGTGGATTCTATATGCCATGTCCAAGCTACTGTTTGGGACAACGTGTTTCACTTCGAGTGAGCGCAAGTACATGAGACACTGATCTTGGCCTTTCCACTTGAAGAACTATTCACTGAAATTTCCTTCCTTTCACTCAGCATGCTCCTAAGCTTCAGCGAGGGAATGGATTCCTTCTTTCCATGAATAATTTCAAGAAGTCTTCTCATTGCCCTGGTAGTAAAGTCATGATTGAGAAGAATGAGGGTAGGAATCAATAGAATACTAATAAGTGTTAATAATAGTATTAACAATAATGCTAAAGAATCAATATAGCAAATTACACTAATCAATAGAATAACAAATGATACGAATGGCACTAACAACATTAGTACAACCATTCCACTGAGGATTTACTATATTCTAAGCGCAATGCCAACCACTTTATAAGCGTCCTCTCAGATGCTTATAAAGCATCTCAGAGCAATCATCAGGAGCTTGATCTTACTGTTACGTCCATTTTGTTGAAAATAAGACAGGATTGAAAAGATGTTGGTCCTTTAGGTCCAGCAATGTGAGAGCTGATGTTATTCTTGGAAGCCCTGAAAGTTCCATATTTATGTTAGCCCAGTGGGTTAGACACCAATCTGTCTTTCTACACCGATAGGAACAGAGTGAAGGGAATTGTTCTTCCATATTCAGAAAACTTGATGGATTTGATAAGTAGTAAATATTCATCATTATAATCTCAGGTTATGGATATAAATGATCTGTTTAAACATAAGTGACTTTATTCTGAAATTGATAGAATACATAGCATGAAGAGTCACTGTATTCTGTACCTCCAGACCTTGAAAGTACCTGATTGGCCTATTTTTGGTATTCTATAGTCACTATGAATATCCTTGTTAGGAAAATCTATTAAATTGTTTCTATAGTTAAAAACCGTAATATCTTAAGCATGCAAGGGCTTGGCATGGAATTAAAAGAGAAAATCGTTTATGACCCCTTTAGTTTCATATTTAGCTAAAAATTTTAGGTATAAGGATTTTTTTTCCTGTGGGTTTTTGGTAGATTTTGAGACACATTTTATTTTTATTTTTCAAAAATAATTCTTGGCTGGGCACAGTGGCTCATGCCTGTAATTCCAGCATTTTGGGAGGCTGAGGTGGGCAGCTCACCTGAGATCAGGAGATCGAGACCAGCCTGGCCAACATAGTGAAACCCCATCTCTACTAAAAATATAAAAAAGTGAGCCAGACGTGGATATGTGCACCTATAGTCCCAGCTACTCGAGAGGCTGAGACAGGAGAATCGCTTGAACCCAGGAGACAGAGGTTGCAGTGAGCCGAGATCACGCGGTTGCAGTGAGCCGAGATCACGCGGCTGCACTCCAGCCTGGGCGACAGAGAGAGACTCCATATCAAAAATAATAATAATAATTTTAAAAATATTTTAAATAGAGAAAAATGATAACTTGGTATAGAAAGCTGATGTTAGGAAACCTTTAAAAGTTGGTGTTACAGAGATCTTGATTGCTAAAAATATGTGGATAGGTAGATTATTACAAAGAAGAGCACATATACACATAAGAAGTGAAAAATGATAGTGAGTTATTTTAAATATTTATTTTAGGTCTTATTTATAGTATATATAAACACCATAGCCTCTTTTTTCCATTTTTTTCTTAAAGACAGGGACTCACTCTGTCACCCAGGCTGGAGTGCGGCAGCAGGATCAAAGCTCACTGCAGACTCGATCTCTTAAAACTTTCCCCTTAAGATATCTGCACATATACTTGCATGAAAGGACCGGTCATTGAATGAGACTAAGATCAGCCTATCACATGGTAACTGTTATCCAAAATCCTTCATTTTGATAGAATCAAGTATTCTTTTTAATATTATTTCATGGAAATTTTATTCAGCTTCATTTTTCAAAGATAAAAGGTAAGGGATTATCAGGTTGTAGTTTTTTTTAAAAGGATAGTCATACTCTTAAGATCTTCCAGCCCCGAACGTTTTATATGTTTCCCTGAATGAATCTCACAGCTACCCGATAGTAGGACAGACTGCCTTTGCCAGATACTGGTCTCCCCATACATAATGCCCTTAGATGTGTTTTGTGCACCCACTTTTGTATCTTTTCACAGTAATTACCCAAACCTCTTCTACGGCGATGTCTTCATGTAAATGCATTGACACAATGATACCTACTATGAATTAAGTATACCTTGTATAATAGTTTTAATGCACTCCAATACCAGAATAAGATTGGCAGGCTGGTAAGAATTTTGAAAATTGTATCACTGTGGTTAAGAAAGTGAAAGAACTAAGAGCATTATGGAAAATTTCAAAAGACATAAAACACCAGAAGAAACTCTGAATGAAGTCAAGGTCATGACTGTGTATACAGAAAGTAAAAGAGGTAAGAGAGAAAATACGTGAGCTACAAAATGAAATCAGTTGTGAGGGAAACTTACAAAGGGAAGTACAATTAAAACTTTTATCATGATTTTCTTTCATTACATGCTTTCGCTTGTAAATGAGTTAGGTAGTATTCCATGGGGAACGTCGTGTCTGTGTGCATTTTTAATCCCCAAGTGGAACAATAACATTTTAAGTTTAACTTTATTCTGAAGTTTATATAGTTTAACTTTATTCTGAAGCTTTAAAAGAGAACATTTTGGCATCGCCTGTGTAAGATTTATGAATTTTGAGCAAATTTGTGCATGACTTTGTCCAACCCATCAGCCTCTCAGTCCCCCAAAGGATATTAATATATTATGAAATTTATGGGCTGTAGTGTTTCATTTTAAGCCCAGGAGAAGAGTTAGTTCTACAGTGAATAAAATTTCAGACAAAGAATATTTCTATTTTACTTTTTCTTTATTCTTGGACTTTAATTGTTGGCAAAATTTAATAGTAGGTACAGATCATTTTGGCAATGCATTAAAATATTTTACCATATTGAAGAATTATACTTCTAAATACAGAATATCAATGCCACATGCATGTAAATCCTAAGGGATATTAACAGTAATAGAAACAGCACGGAGACATGGAGCTTTAAAATTAAATGCTACGCTTTGAAATACACACACACACACACACACACACACACATACATATTGGATTTTCTTTCTTCTTTCCACCTATCTTCTTTTTTTCTACCTCTATTTCTTTCATCTTTCCTCCTTCTTTATATTCCCATGATTCATGGACTGCTCCAAATTAAATACATTGACATGAGGTCTTAAATATTATCTAGTATGTACTTAGTGTCTTTTTAAAATATATTGTCTTGGCCAGGCACAGTGGCTCACACCTGTAATTACAGGAGGCCGAGGCACGTGGATCACTTGAGATCAGGAGTTCAGGAACAGCCTGGCCAAAATGGCCAAACTCCATCTCTACTGAAAATACAAAAATTAGCTGGGTATGGTGGCACCCAGCTGTAATCCCAGCTATTTGGAACACTGAGGCAGGAGAATCACTTGAACTCAAGAGGCAGAGGTTGTGGTGAGCTGAGATGGCACCACTGCACTCCATCTGGGTAACAGAGTGAGACTCCATCTCAAAAAAAAGAAAAAAATATATATAATACATATATACTGTCTTTGCTATTATGGTAGCTAAAACTTACCCCCAAATAGCAGATTGCTTTGATAGAATTGACAGTTCTTGCAGTCTTCTCTGTGTCTAAATATTGATCTGCATGTCATAAAGCATTGAAAAGCCAGAAACACTGCACAGGACACTCACTAAGTCAGATGAGAGTATATTATTTTTGATACTATTGATTTTCTCTGCTTTATTTATATATTAAAAATGTCTTAAGCACAGTGCCAAAAATGCCTTTACTTTGGAGATTTTTAAAATATATTCCTGTTTTTCTGTTTTTGGCTTGGAGACTCTATTTTATGGCTTCTTATTGCCCTTTATTAATTCCTCTTATTTTATTAATGTAAGGTTAAACAAAGACTAAAGATTTGAATTTTTCTGTGTGTTATGTTTTACTCTGTATGTGAGAAAGATGCTTCTTTAGTTTTTGTTTGCTTTTGGACATGAATGAAAGAGTGTAAGATGTTTGTATTAATAGAGGAAGAGTGCAGGTCTTAAGACTAGGTTCCTTCTCATTTTTCTTTAATATTCCCCTAATGCCTACTAGACTCTGATGAGCTTTGTATAAGTCCATTTTCGCACTGCTATCAAGGACTCCCTGAGACTGGGTAATTTATAAACAAAAAAGGTTTAATTGACTCACAGCTCCGCATGGCTTGGGAGTCCTCGGGAAACCTACAATCATGGCAGAAGGTGAAGGAAAAGCAAGCACCTTCCTCACAAGGTGGCAGGACAGCAAGAGAAAGAAGGGGGAAGTGCCATTTTTCAACCATCAGATCTCATGGGAACTCACTATCACAAGAACAGCATGGGGGAAACTGCCCTCATGATTCAGTCACCTCCCACCAGGTCCCTCTCTCAATACATGGGGATTACAATTCCAGAAGAGATTTGGGCGAGGATACAGAGCCAAACCATATCAAGCTTACTGAGAAGTTTCTACCTTAAGCAAGTTCAGAATTCTCTTTGACATACTTCTATCTGCCAGTTTAAAAGAATAATCAGTTGAGCCACAGATTGATTGTTCTTGAGTGCACTGATTTCCCTCCTTCAGAAAATACAATAGATTTTGTATTTTCTGAAGGAGGGAAATCTTAGTTTATTGTATTTTCTGAAGGAGGGAACACAGTGCACTCAAGCAGTCTTCCCTTGAGGTGAATGAATTAAACTTCAGTTATGGGCATTGCTAAGAACTTACTCTTACTTTTTAAATTCCGGTTTTGCATTTGAGGTGCCCATCATTTTTTAACTTTTATTTTAGGTTCAGGGGTATGCATGTAGGTTTGTTTTATAGGCAAATTAGCCTGGGAGTTTATGTACATATTATTATTTCATCACCCAGGTAATAAGCATAGTATCCAATAGGTAGTTTTTTAATCCTCACCCTCTTGCCTCCCTCCACCCTCAAGTAGGCTTTGGTATCTATTGTTCCCTTCTCTGTGTCCATATGTACTCAATGATTAACACCCACTTACAAGTGAGAACTTAGGGTATCTGGTTTTCTGGTCCTGTGTTAGTTTGCTCAGGACAATGGCCTCCACCTCTTTCCCTGTTGCTTCCTGCAAAGAATAGGATTTCATTCTTTTTTTTATGACTGCATAGAATTCCATGGTATATGTGTACCACATTTTCTTGATCCAGCCTACTGTTGATGAGCATTTAGGTTGGTTCCATGTCTTTGCTATTGTGAATAGTGCTGCAATGGACATAATGTGTTTTTATGGTAGAATAATTTCTGTCCCTTTCAGTATATACCCAGGATACTCTAAATTCTGTCTGCAGATCTCCATAAATATGCAAAATCTGTACCATTTGATCAAGCATGATATTAAACTGGAAACCAAGTAGTGAAAGAATTTAAAATCATAGCATATCAATGGAGTGCTTCCTGCACCTTCAGATTTAGCAAACTCTAATTAGGCCATCATAATACCTGCTAATATATGCTCACCTAAAGCCCATAGAAAGAAGCTGGAGTAGAGATGCTTGTACTGTGTAGGAAATTGTAGAATCATTGCTGTAGCAACAACAACAACAACAAAATTAAATAATATGAGAGTAGGAAAATGCATTCTCAAAAACTATGTGTGTAATTTTGGTCACTCCGTTCAGATGACCACTCTAAAGCACTTTGAAATAGTCGTTGGTATGTGACACAAAGAAACTCTTGTAATATTTTGGAATTGAGTATGCTACATTTTTCCGTAAATGACTCGCTCTGTTACAACACATTAAGTCATGTGATACTCATAGATCTCTTACATACTTATTTTGTCTTCTGGTTAGTACTGAGAATCTATGAAAGCTGTTTATTTTATTAAAATAATCGTCAAAAAATGTTATTAAATGGTTATTTGGCTAGTAATAAACTAGACTGTACAAATTGAATTATTAGATATGGACATGGTATTTTAACATCTAAAATAGAAATGTAAAATAACATTTTTAAAAGGAGATATATATATATATATGTAAATTATTATTGGAAGTATGACTGAGTAATAATTGTGAGAGTAAATATTTATGTCTAAATAAAGGGAGCAAGGTTTACCACACATAAGGCGCAAATCTGGTTATGATGTTATATTCCAAAGACCGGCAACCTATACCCTGCAAATCAAAAATAATTTTATTTCTGACAAGGACTCTTATTAAGTAAAACATGACCCTTGTTCTCTTCTTCCTTCCTGGGAAGAGCTGCCTCCTTAACAGGTTATGGTCCTCTGGCTCATTTGGGAAGTAGCAACTTGAGGTCAACTCACAAATAACTCGACCATCCCTCCCCCATCCTACACACACAAAAGAAGTAAGGCTACTGCAGTGGCACACATCTGTAATCCCATCACTTTGGGAGGCTGAGGCAGGAGGAATACTGGAGCCCAGGAGTTCAAGACCAGCCTGGGCAACACAGTGAGACTCTGCCTCTACAAAAAATTACCAGGCATGGTGGCACATGCCTGTAGTCTCAGCTACTTGGGAGGCAAAAGCAGGAGGATCACTTGAGCCCAGGAGTTTGAAGCTGCAGTGAGTCAAGATCATACCATAGCACTCCAGCCTGGGTGATAGCAAGACCCTGTCTCAAAAATAAAAAGAAGAAGAAGAAGAAGTGAGGCTGGAATTTGTGAGGCTAAAATTTGGCATGCTGTGTATAATGGACTGTTTACTGACCTCAGATCCAGCCCAAACACAAACCCCAGAAATAGAATCAGACCCTGGATGGGTGGGTGGATGGATGGATGGAGAAATGGAGGATAAAAAACAAGAAAGAGAGGGATGGAGGGATAGAAAGACAAATGAAAGAGATAGGGAAGGATTTGAAGAAATACTCAAGGCTTCCTTTTTGCTTCATTTTCCCTAAAGTCACATTTTCAATTAATCCTATCTTCCTATGAAAGCAATGTGTCATACTCTTATAAAAATAAGAAAATAGCCAACTCCACAAGATGCAATAATACAAGCATATTTTAGAATGAAGCCAAACTTTTAAAAGCAACACATGTTAAGGCAAAAACATAGTTTATATGGTGTCATGAATCTGACAGTATAATTTGCCTCAACCTGCCTCATATAAAAAGTGCGATAATAATATAATATCTCAATATTAATTAAGTGCTTATTATGAGTCAGGTACTCTACTAAGAACTTCATATGTATTACATGTGGAATTCTCACATCAACCCTATGGGGTATTTATTATCATTGACCGCGCTGTGGAGGTAAAGTTAACTGAAGACCAGACAGATGAGGTCATTTATTGTAGCCTCATCTGATTTTTATTGGAGATGTGGTCATTCTAATTCTGTAACCTATTTTTAACAGCCTTTATTTTTCTTTCTTTCTCTCTTTTCCTCCTACCTTCCCACCAAATATGTATGAAAATGTTTATGATGGCAGATACTGACCTAAGACCCAGCCCAAAGACATAGCCTCTGTCATCTTGGAGGTGCAGTATAATTCTTTTTTATGAGGCGGAGTCTCACTCTGTTGCCCAGGCTGGAGTTCAGTGGCAGAATCTTGGCTCACTGCAACCCCTGCCTTCGGGTTCAAGCAATTCTGTCTCAGCCTCCTGAGTAGCTGGGATTAAAGGTGCCCACCACCACACCTGGTGAATTTTTTGTATTTTTGGTAGAGACAGAGTTTCTGCCATGTTGGCCAGGGTGGTCTCAAACTCCTGACCACAAGTAATCCACCTGCCTCGGCCTCCCAAAATTATGGGCTTGAGCCACTGTGCCCAGCCACAATGTTAATTCTGTAACTATTTTTTACATTATTTTTTCTTCGCTTGAAATTACCAGACTCTTTACAAAACTATTTGCTAGAATAACTCACAACGTGAAATAAGAGGAAATAGGAGGACCTACAGCCCAGTGTTCATTGAGGAGGCGTTGATCAGAGGTCCAGAGTTTAGACCTGGAGGGCAGACTGCTTGTGTTTGAGCTCAGTTCTACCTTAATAATTTTGCAACCCTAGCTCATTTTTTAAATTCTCCTATGCCTTGATTTCCTTACCTATAAAACAGAAATAATAGTGGCTACCTCTTAAGGTTGTTGGTTTGGTACTTGCGAAGCAATACAACTATTCCTGACATGGTGTAAATGAGCTATTATATAATGAATTACTCTAAATTTCATCTTCTTTCACTAATGAATTTCTGTAACATAAGGGAAATCTTTAGGATTTTGAGCCTTACTAGATTTGGAGAAGGATCACTGAACACCAACAACAGTTCTCAAGCAAAGAGTAAACAACAGCAATAAAAATGTAGAGGAGAGGTGGAAAGAATTAGGAAGTCATGTTTCTCCACTTTATCTGGAATTCCGTCAGTTCATGTAGACCACACATTGTGATAGACATCCATGTTTGTTTCTTTTTTCTTTTTAAAAAAATGTGAAATAAAGAAATCAGTGCTTATTAAATGAAGTTTAATGGACCAAAAAACATGTTTACAACATAGAGGCAAAGGATAAAAATAACAGAGATAAATTGGTCATGAACGTACTGGAGCCGGACACAGTGGCTCATGCCTGTAATCCCAGCATTTTGGGAGGTTGAGGCAGGTGAATCACTTGAGGTCAGGAGTTCAAGACAAGCCTGGCCAACATGGTGTAACCCCATCTCTACTAAAAGTATAAAAATTAGCTGGACATGGTGGCACACACCTGTAGTCCCAGCTACTCAGGAGGCCGAGGGAGGAGAATTGCTTGAACCTGGGAGGTGGAGGTTGCAGTGAGCTGAGATTGCACTACTACACTCTAGCCTTGGCAATGGAGTGAGACTTCATCTACGAGGAAAAAAAAAAAAGAAAGAGAAAAAAAAAGAGGGAGGGAGGAAGGAAGGAAGGAAGGTAAGAAGGAAGAAAGGAAGAAAAGAGGAAGAAATTGAGAGTCACTGTTCTGAAACTTCTGTACATCTTAAAGAATTATCTCATGATTCAGAATACCAGTCATATGGTGCGCTTAAGATACAGTTACCTGCCGCACGTAATTAAGGAAGATCTCTAAATGCCCAAATAATCATCAATGATTACAGAATTTTAGAACAAAAGAAGATTTTAGAGATTAGTTGTATTTGGCTGGTTGGCTTTGTTAGGATAGTTATTACTTTAGAAATAAAATTCCTCCCTTTGCTAGGCCTGAAAATGTGTATTACAGTGGAAAGTATCTCAGTAAAAATTACAGGAAATGATACTGGTCTGTGTTGTAGTGGAATATTTTCCTCTGCTGAGGTGTTCCTTTAGATAGTGATCAAGACTATTTGAGGGTCATTTAGCATCCATGTGTTACACTTTTAAAGAGCGTTTCTGTTTAAAACAGATTTTTCACAAATTATGCTTGGAGCTCACGTACAGACTTCTGAAAATGCCTGTGTAGCTTACCAAGAGATGTCCGATACTCTTCAATTTAAAAGTTACTATAGAAAATGAGAGGAGCTTTCAAAGTTAATCAGTTTTTCCATAGGTAACTTTGTCGGTTTAATGAGAAAAATCAAAGTTAAATTTAGTGTGTAGTTAATTAGAGTTTGAGGTTTCTCACAGTACTTTGAGGATAAAAGCTATTCATTTTGCATATCCAACTAGAAATTTTAAAACACAGGCCAGGCGCGGTGGCTCATGCCTTAATCTCAGCAGTTTGGGGGACCGAGGTAGGTGGATCACCTGAGGTCAGGAGTTTAAGATCAGCCTGACCAACATGGTGAAACCCCATCTCTACTAAAAATACAAAATTAGGTGGGTTTGATGACTCACACCTTTAATCCCAGCTACTCAGGAGGCTGAGGCAGAAGAATCACTTGAACATGGGAGGTGGAGTTTGCAGTGAGCTGAGATCGTGCCATTGCACTCCAGCCTGGGCAACAAAAGCAAAACTCTGTCTCAAAAAATAAAAATAAAACACAGTGAAAAATGCATTTTTACTCATGAATCCTACAGATTTTTCATTGCCCATATGAAGAGCACCTCACCTGTAAAATTGGTGTTTAGCAAAGTTGTACAGCAAGGAAAGACCCCATTGTACTTTATTAAAAGCACAAATGTCTCCTCAGATGAAAATGCAAACTTAAGGGTAAACTCATGAAGGTCCTGACAGCTGGGGTATTCTTTCAGCTTCTACAGATGACAGTGCAGCTGAGAAGAAAGGGGGAAGCCTCCACGCTGGCCTCATCGTTGGAATTCTCATCCTGGTCCTGATCATAGCCACAGCTATCCTTGTGACAGTCTATATGTATCACCATCCAACATCGGCAGCCAGCATCTTCTTTATTGAGGTAAGTGTTGAGTTGAACACATGAGAACCACACCAGTTGATGAACCGTATCCATTTGCTAACACCACCTGGATTTAATGTTTAGCATTTGATTTCTCCATTTTTCAGTTTCAAGCTTTGTGATTTCACACACATGTGTGCACTCACCCATGCACACACGTACATATTGATAGATTGCTTTCAGATGATGGGTCCAGTTACCTTATCTCGGGAGCTTTTAAAGACATAAACTATCTTGTCTTTCTGCGATCCAAAGGAAAATGGGAACCATACTTTTTGGTCCTTTCATACGAGGTATGTTAACCAGCTGTTCTCCTTGTCCTAGGAGGAAATACTACGTTTCTGGGAGGCTAAAGACTTAGGTTAAGTCAATTGCTCAATGAACACTAATTGAGTATTGGCTGTGTGCATGACAAAATATGGTGGGCCTCTTCTCAAAATGCTCACAAACTGTTTGGAAAAAAATATAGCTTTCACTACAAAATGACAGCTATAAAAAGATAAAATAATGGTATGTGCTGTTGCCATTTTGCGTAATGTGTGTATATTTGCACAATTTATATATAAATGCACAGACACACCTATACACACACTCAGACACACAGTGACAGCACCATGCTGAATCAGTGTTATGTCTTCATGTACATTGGTTTAGTGCCATTGCCAAGGAGTAAACAGGTGGAAAGACAAGGGGCTATGCATATGGAGCCACGACTAAGCCCTGGGGTCTAAAAGGCTGAAACCAGGAAGCCTGGAGACCAGTAGACACAGTCTGTATGTCTGTGTGACCAAGTCTCCTCTCTTCTCCAGAAGGTTGGGTTTCCTGGGCCTCATGCATATACAGCTTTTTTTTTTTTTTTTTTTTTTTTTTAGATAGAGTCACACTCTCACTCACCCAGGCTGGAGTGCAGGGGTGTGATCTCAGCTCACTGCAACCTCTGCCTTCCCGGTTCAAGCAATTTTCACGCCTCAGCCTCCTGAGCAACTCGGACTACAGGCAAGCACCACCAAACCCAGCTAATTTTTATATTTTTAGTAGAGACAGGGTTTCGCCATGTTGCCCATGATCTTGAACTCGTGACCATAAGTGATTCTCTGGCCTTGGCCTCCCAAAGTGCTGGGATTACAGGTGTAAGCCACCATGCCCAGCTGCATGTGAACCTCTGACTCTAACATCTGAATAGAACCACTCTTCTTCCAACTCCAAATAAAACTAGAAATACCAAAGCAAAGGAAGTCTCTTGCAGAATTTCAAACGTGTAATTAGAATTATTCATTGTATGACACACGGAAATTGCTTGGAATTACGTTCACTTATTGAGCGAGAAATTATAACGCCTTTTAAACTACAGAGTTAGAATTACCTGTGCCCCTTATAATGGGGAGGGGTGAATAAATGAAAATCAAACAATTGCTTAAATGTCCTAGATGGCTGACAACTGTCTATAGAATAAAGTGACATCTCCTTTTCCTTCTGTGGGCACTCAAGGCCTTGGTACTCTCAATCTTAGTGTCATTTCACCTTTATTCCCTGGGCTCCCCAATCTGGAGTTGGCATTGCTGTCAAATTTCATGCTTTGTTCATCTCTGTACCTACCCCAAATCTCCATGCCACAAAGACATTGCTCATTCTAGTTCCTCCAATCAAAAATTCCTTCTGGTCAGGTACAGTGGCTCATGTCTGTAATCTCAGCACTTTGGGAGGCTGAGGCAGACAGATTGCTTGAGCCCAGAAATTCGAGATCAGCCTGGGCAACATGGTGAAACCTCATCACTACAAAAAATAAAAAAAATGAATGGGGCATTGTGGTGCATGCCTATAATCCAAACTACTTGGGAGGCTGAAATAGGAGGATTGCTTGAGCCCAGGAGGTCAAGGCTGCAGTGAGCCATGACTGTGCCAGCCTGGGTGACAGAGTGAGGCCCTGTCTAGAAAAAGAAAAAATCATCCCTTCCCATGTTAGTTCTTGAATTCAGGAGCCAAAGACCTTTGATACCGTGTACCCCGTAAGCTTCTCTAGACTATCTTCCTGCTTCAGCAGCTGGGTATAATCTCTCGCTTTTCTGAAACTCTATCTGCAGGGATACACCCCTACCTTTCTCTGGCATTAATCTTTCTGTTTTGCATTAGAGTTCAATATGCACATGATTTATTCCACCCTGCAAGACTTGTAAGTACCTTAAGATTTGGATTAAATCACTTACATTTCCTTTGAAAAATACGAATACTGCCAATATTTCCTGGAAAAACTTTCATAATAAATATCCTAGGACATTTCAGACTTCCAGTGAAATTTCATATAAGACATATTCCAGAAATGGCGTCTTCATTTGATATCAGCAATTGAGATATTATGAGGCATTGCATTGAATTGGAAATCTGTTATTAAGTTCTATTAATGTGCTTGATTTTCTTGGAAGAACATAGACAACCTTATCAAAGTTACACATGAATTCTTCAAAGAGCTACTGAATGACAAGCTAGAAAGCCTCAGGGACCAGGCAGACCTCACGCTGCTGCTACTGCCGTAACCCCTCACATGTCTAAGCCTTTTCAAACTGTGCAGTTTATTTTCTGACATGGTGAAAAAGAAGATAATGTGAAGTATCTGATGGTGATGGTCTTAGCGGCAAATTGCACAGTATGAAGGACCTCATTAAAGCTTGTTCGAGGCAACCCCCGTGTGATTACAAAATAGTGGAATATTGTTTTGAGAATTAATCTCATTGTCTTATGTCTCAGAGCCTGTATGTCCAAATGTGTGGAGTCTGTTTGCATATGTATACCTACACATGTATTTATAGAATATTAGAGCTAGATAGAATCGTAAAGACAATTTAGTTCTATACTCTCCTAACACAAAGGGAGAGACTGAGTGAGGCTCAGAGGAATGGAATGACTTATCCAAGGTCAAAGAGCCGTAGTTCTAAGAATAACTCTTTCTTCTTTTCACATGTAAGTAAGCAGATTCATTCAGTAGGTCTCCCAGCTTTTTTCCTCTTGACTTTTTTTCCTTCCTGTGGAGTCAATTGTCAGCATCTGCTTAAATCACTACCTCTCTGACACGCTGCTGGGGTCATGCAGCTCACAGTCTCCAGTCAGCAGCTGTTTTCTGGAAGGTGATAATCATAACTTTACTATTAGTAAAGATGACCACTGTTTGCAAAATCAAAACAGATCCATGATGACCATGCAGTTTGTGATACAAAGATGTATGAATTGGAAGATTTTGAACTATTAGTTACATTAGAATCGTTGATGCATAAATGAAGGAACTGAATATAACAACATTCGTTTCACTGCCTTTTATATTTTATATTATATTCCTACTTTTTAAATGAAATTGATGTGCTTTCTTCTTTTATGAAAAGATACCATTTTTTATAGAAAATTGAAACAATGCAAAAATGTAAAAGGAAGGGGAAAAAAGTCATTTATAGTTCCAGCATGCTGAAATGATGACTATTAATAGTTTATTTTTTTCTGGAATTTTTACATACATAATTTGATGTTTGCCCATTTAATACAGTGGTGATTGCACTGTAATGCAAATTGTTTTTTTGAATAACATTTTTCCGTTTTATTATGATGGCTTTGTAAACATCATTTTAATGTTTGTATTCTATTCTATTCAACATTCATTCAGTAGCTTTATATTGACTGCCTCTTATGTGGTGAAGTGGTAACTCAGGATGCACTGAGAATCTAACGTTCCTGGGTGTCAAAAACGACCTTGTTCCACCTAAATGAAGAGTGTGTGTTAGTTTTCTACTGCTATTGTAACAAATTGCCCCAAACCTAGTTACTTAAAATAACACACACTTGTCTTACAGCTCTGGAGATCAGAAGTGCTAAAATCAGGATATTGACAGGGCTGGTTCCTTCTGAAGGTTTCAGAGGATAATCATTTCATTTCCATTTTCAGCTTCTGGATGCTGCAGATGTTCCTTGGCTTAGGGTTTCTTCTCATATCCTTCTAACTTCTGTTCCCACCATCATATCTCCTACTACTAACATTGACCCTCCAGCTTCCCTCTTGTCAGGCCCCCTTGTGACTACATTGGGCTCACCTGTGTAATCTAGGTGCTGTCAATATGTGGCTGCTGGCTATGTGGACTATTGAGCTCTTAAAATGTGATTAATGTAAAACAAGGTATGTGTAAAACACAGACTGGATTTTGAAGTCTGCATACAAAAAATAATGTCACTATCTCTTCAATAATTTTTGTATAATTACATGTTGAAATGATAGTATCTTGGATATGCTTAGATTAAATAGGATTTATTACAATTAATTTTGTTTATGTTTACTTCTTAAATGGACATTAGTTATTTTTAAAATTATATATGTGGCTTACAGTATATTTCTATTGGATGATGCTGGTTTGTAGAGAAAACCCGAAAGAGAGGAGGAATTAGAAAGAAAAGTTGGTTCCATATTTTTTAAAAGTAGGCAATCTACTGGTTTTTAGCAAGAGGGAAAGGAGGAGATTATGAGGAGGCAGAAGGCTGCCAAAGCTAACTGATACGTTGACCAGTCACTCATTCATATATTTAATATTTGTTGAGCTTCTATTAGGCACCAAGTCCCCAAAGTACACTGGTAAGCAAAATGAACAAGATCATCCTTTCCTTCAAGGAGCTTACATTCCAGTGGGTGGAGACAAATGATAAACACATTTTAAGTTAGATGTGGATTTCATTTTGAATGATTAGTTTTACAAAAGAGACAGTCACCATAAAATATTTGACAAAACGTTATCTTTTTTGACTGCTCAAACAATGTTACCTTTTTTGATTGCTTGAGCTTGGGAGGTGGAGGTTGCAGTGAGCTGAAAATGCACCACTGCACTCCAGCCTGGGTAACAGAGTGAGACCCCATCAACAAAGTTACCTTTTTTGAGCATTAAGATACTACTTAAATAATCAGTGATATATTATGATATTTATGTCTGAACTTGCGATTCAATAATAGGTGGTATTATTATCATTGTTATCATTATTTTATCATAGAACTTTTTATGGGGCTCTAGATATAGATTTATTTTTTAAAAAAAAGTAAATAAATTTTTAAAAGACTGCTCTCCAAAACAGTTTATTTTCCTAGGTGGGGTGGAATGGCTCACGCCTGTAATCCCAGCACTTTAAGAGACCAACGTGGGCAGGTCATTTGAAGTCAGGAGTTCGAGACCAGCCTGGCCAACATAGTGAAACACTGTCTCTACTAAAAATACAAAAATTAAGTAGGCATGGTGGTGTGTGCCTGTAGTCCCTGCTACTCAGGAGGCTGAGGCAGGAGAATCACTTGAACCTGGGAGAAGGAGGTTGCAGTGAGCCAAAATCACGCTACTGTACTTCAGCCTGAGTGACAGAGACTCTGTCTGAAAATAATAATAATAATAATTTATTTTCCCGATGGGGTAAACACTCTCACCATTCTTTAAGTGTGCCTGAATTAGAAGTTGTAAGTTATTTCCATAATAAAATCTGGACATAAATGTCTAAATACCAGTCATAGTTTGTATCATGCTTTTTAGATTCTTATTATTTCCAGGGCACCAAAATGTCTGCCTTTACTGGAAGTACTGTGTATTTTCTATCAGGAAAGTCAGGATACCAAAGCAAAAGCAAACTTCTGCATGTGTGCAACCTAGGGATTGTGTCACTTTGCCAAAATAAGTAGATGAATTCTCCAAGTATCTATCGCAAGTAAATTTCCTTGAGGGCTCATGTTTTATCTTAAAAATTTACATGAGTTTTACACTATTCTCCATAGTACAGACATGTGTTTGATATAAAAATGATTCCATACAATCTTCAACCAATATTAATGTTTCAAAAGGTGATTCATACCACTCTTGTAGCTATACAACCCAGCTATATGGTTGTAGATATTATAAAATCCAGGTAAGTTTAAACCAGCAGAGGTAAGACATCTGTTCCTGGAACCTAAGTGGACAGTATCCTTTCTACCTCTTTGTTAAAATCAGGTCCAAGGCAGAGAAATACTCAGGATGGTGAAACCATTTGCTTGGATCCTATTGCATCTGGTTACAGAGCCAAGACATCAAACTAGAATTCCTCACCCTGGTCCTGTAGCCTGAGTAGCTACACAGCATCATAGCAAGAGTCTTTTCAGCTTTTTGCCACTCAAGGAGATTCCCCATCCCAAGAAATATTTCTGGATTACAAGAACCCGTGAAGAATATGATTAAAGAAACACAGGCAGCTGTGGCCCTCAACTTTTCCTGGCAATTAATAGTCACCAGGAAACAAGCCAGAAGAAGGAGCCAGGCAAGAATTCAGAGGCTGCTGGGGAGAAAAAAGCATTTGCTAAGAGTTTGGCATCTTGCTTTGCAGCTGCTAGAGGGATCACACTTGGGGAGTTAGGAAGACGTGATCTGTGGACGAACCTATATAGTTCATAGAGAAATCGCTTCGTAGAACCACAAATCTTTTTTTGTCTTGAAGTCACATATTTTTAATAATTGAGTTTTGCTCTTAAGATATTTCTTAGTCTTATTTCAGTTTTAAAGAAAACTCAAGGGGAAAAAATGATTCACTGAAACAAAACACTTTTTATTTATATTGCTTAGATGAAGCAAAAGATGGTATTCACTTTTTATGAACTGCTGCAAGGAAAGAAAGATTAGGCAAAACATATCTGACATGGTTTGACATAGCTCTCATTAAAGAAGCTATATTAGTAGATGACAGTTTTCTAGAAATGTAGTGAAATACAGAGAAAAATAAGTGAAATTGGGTCACCTGAGAAAAAGACACTCTATGTATGTCAGTGATTTTCTTTTCTCAATTTCTGCTCTAAGATGCTAGAATTTTTATTCATGAACATCAGTGAATGCTTTTGAGACATCAGTTCAGCTTCATGGTGATTGCCTTGTATATATGTAATCATCAAAATAATATTTCTTTCATATATGTCATCCTTAATTTACTCTTCTGAGTAACACATTTTCATTCAAATTCCTGAAACTATAATGGTGTTTCTAATTTAATGAAATAATTTCTTCCTTTAATTGAGGAAATTATTGGAAATACTGAATAACCTATCTTATACTAATCTGCTCTATTTTTTTTTTTTTACTAATTGCCTATCTAATTATTTCAATGCTACATAAGACCATGAAAATCCATGGGTGGATGGATAGATGGATAGATGGATGGAGGGATAGATAGATAGATACCACAGAAAGGTTCTTAATAGATGAAAGAGTCAGACGAATAAATAAATGAAAATCTGCAAAGCTACAGTTCACTTGGGTATGTGTAAGCCTGAATTATGTCATTTTAAGGACATGATGTATGTTTTAAGTATTCTGGTTCTTCTCTTACCTCTTGAAGAGATTACTCTACTGACAATATCAACTGTTGCATAATTTCTTCCATGTGACATTGCTAATTGCTCTTTGTTAAAATAAATACTTAAGCCTTTCTATTGTGAAGGCAAATAATAGAAACTTTAATTTTAGCAATAATTAGTGTTTCACAGTAAAAATGAATTTATTCAATTACAAGATTATTCTTTTTTACCAATTCCACTTAGTATATTTTTTTTGTAGCAAAAATACAAAACAACTAAACTGAATTAGTTGATTATTATGGCATGCTCTGGTTTATAAGTAATACTGGAGTTATTTGTGACTGTAAGAAAATTAAAATGTAAAATTTTCAGAGATCAAAAAATTAAGAATCTAAGGAATATGAACGAAAAGAATGTATTATAAATGATGGTTGTAATCATGCTTTTTATAATTTTATTAGAAATGAAAAACCAGTGGTATTTTTAGTTTGAAAATGGATTAAGGTTATTTGACTACATGATCTTGTGGTAAACCCTTTATAAAAACTTTCTCAATAGAAACAAAGTAATTTTTAATGCAAAATTCATGCATCCTGTCTTACGTCACATAATAAGTGACTATAGGATCAAAATTACTCTATGCCTGTATTCTCTACTTTCAGCTGATTACTACATTTTCATTCTAATTAACATAATACTTAAAATTACTATAGGTGAAATAAATTTTAGATTTTAGTTAGATTAAAAGCGACTTGACTATTGTTTTTTTGTTTTGTTTTTTTGAGACAGAGTATCGCTCTGCAGCCAAGGCTGAAGTGTAATGGTGCAATCTCGGCTCTCTGTAACCTCCACCTCCTGGGTTCAAGTAATACTCCTGCCTCAGCCTCTCAAGTAGCTGGGATAACAGGCATCCACCATCCTGCCTAATTTCTGTATTTTTAGTAGAGATGGTATTTTACCATGTTTCCCAGGTTGCTCTCAAACCCCTGACCTCTAATGATCCACCTACCTCTGCCTTCCAAAGTGCTGGAATTATAGGAGTGAGCCACTGCACCAGGCCCCCCAAAAACAATTTTCTAACACTGAGACTGTATTAAATGTTATTCTTGGGATAGCCTTTGAAGGAGAAATGATATATGCTTTAAAAAAGAAGAAAATACTTTCTTCCGTAAAAATAAAATAAGTATGTTATAATTATTTTAAAATATTGTGCACCTAGATTTGTAATAAGATTTAATCCTCTCGTAAGCATACCGGATTTTTTCTTGTTTAATGCCTGAATTTATGTTATTTCCTTTTTTTCTCAGTTTTTCCCTTGGTGTTGTCCTTGAAATATCTCACTGTGGTTCAGTAGCTTATAACTGGACTTGGATCCTGAATATGTATAAGTTTAATATGGAGAAAATTTGATGCAGCACAAGAATAGATACTGAACATTGAATTTTAGTCACAAGTAATCTCAAAATGTGTAATTTATTTGTAATTGTAGTTGTCAATTCAAAAATGTATCATATTTTTTATGAAAAGCAGGATAGCACTTTTTTTAAAAGAAGCAGGGTCCATTCTTGTAGAGGGAAGAGTAAGTACCCCATACTTTTAAAGGAACATAGCCTCAGCTGTGTTCAGTGGAGACTGACGAAAAACAGTAAAGACTTAAAACTTAGGCCAAAGTGGATGACTTATGCTGGATAGATCCGAGGAAGGGACACAAGGATCTCTGGGGAGAAGCTGTGAAGATTCAAATACCGACTCATTGTAAAGACTTTGTAAAGACTTTCTGACACTCAGAGGTACTCAGAGATACAACAGGCTTCCTGAGTCATAAGCTCTTCATCACCACTGTACTTAAGCATACAAGAAGGCCCCATTATCAAGGGCTTCTTAGAGGTTATTTAGACACTATAATGTGGTTCAATTAGAATTAATTTCAGCTTCACCTCTCCCTGTAAATCTAGCATATTCTGATTGCCCAGTATTGTATATGTTTCGTGAAGATGCCAAAATTACAATGAACTAGAAGGCATGTGTGTGCATGCTTAAAGTTAATGTAGGAATCTTTTTTTTTGTTAGTAACCCAAAGACAAAAAATAAGACACAAACACAAACAACAAGAAAGACTACCTATTCAGAGAATAGAATGAGGTAACAATTATGGGAAATGCCCACCATAATTATTTTGCCCTTTTATGGAAGTTGGTAGTATTGGGTAATGTCTCAGATTTCATGCTCAGGTCACTGCAGAGCAAGCAAGGCTCAGGTTTGCCTTTAGTGAAAAGTCTGCATAAAAACAAAGAAGTAATCATTAATATAACAATGATGTAAAGTGCTTTAAGCAAATCTTTTTCAATAAAGAGTTACTTGAAATAGGAGAAAGTAACACAGAGCCAGAGATGCAGGGTACTATTCTTCACTTTCTCTTAGGTCCTTTTCACAAATTTCTTTTTAGTTAGTTTTTTTTTTTTTTTTTTTAGTTTTTAATTTTTATGGGTACATAGTGGTATATATATTCACTAACAAATTTTTTAAATTTTACTAAGAGAATAAATTGATGATTAAATATGCATGCTTTCTGCAAATAGTTAGGAGTAGCATACTTGGTGTTTTCTACCTACAAATAAGCCATTTTGTGATTTTCTTTCTATTTCTATCTTTTCTTTCCTTTCTCCTAAGACTGACTACTCTGAGAGCTTTGAGTATAGCATGTAAGCTCTGGTTATTCAAAATGACTTTTGCTACTTATTCTGTTTCCTTCCCTCTTATACTTGGCTAAACAGTTTTAGAGAATTTTTAAGTATTTACTTTGACATTTTTTTCCTGAAATTTAAGTTGGTGTTTGTTCCATTTCTATTTTATTAGAATCTGTGATCATCAGTATCTTTATAGTATAACTGCTGCTGATGGACAAAGCATTTTTTTCTTCTTACTTGTTCTCTTAACTATAGCAAACACAGACTTCATTTAAGTTAAAACCGCTGTGTGTTCATAAATGATGTAGTTGAATTACATCCAAGACATGCAAATTTGTTTCCCTAACAGAGAAAAGATGGAAATCTTCAGTCTTGATCAGGATGAGCTAAGAGGAACCTATAACCACTTAGGTAGATTCTTAGCATGACTCTTTATCTCTTATTGATCTCCAAGTTAAAAATACATATGAACACACACACATTTATTAACTCATCTCAGCACATAGTAGAACAATTGCCTATATATTTTTTCTTTTTAATGAAAGTGGGGTATAATAGTAAAATATTTCAATATTTTCAGAAACATTTCATTCAGATCAATTTGTTGAAAGATTTTATGGTAATGAGGAAAGTGATTTAACAGTAAATGCAAAAAGAGTTCTTGTCCCTTAAATGTCAAAAGGAATGCTGATGAAAGATTCTGGAAAGTTGATGGCAATGAAAGCAGCATAATTTTTTTTTCCTAAATATCCATGTAAAAAAAGAACAACTAGGTCTCAAATTTTTAAAAACCTGTGGACAATATTTACAACAAAATTAGCTGATAATTTGTGGCCAAACTGCAAGCATCAGCTCGAAATACTCCATGTAATAACAAACCACCAGTAGTCACAAGTCCTGAATGTTGTTGGTTTTTACGTGAGAGCAAACAGAGGAAATCCACAAGGTGTCTAGCAGGCCCGAAGCAGGAAAACCACAAAATAAGCCAATAGGCATTGCTTGGAAAACACAGCAGGCCCAAGTGAGAACAGCCGCAGAAAGTAAGAGGGACAAGTGCCCGCTCCAGTTGCAGGTGGGCACAGGAGACCTGTGTTAGAATTTCTGAAGGGGCTGAAGCAGTATAGCGCAAGGAATTCTCAAAGATGGCCTGCCAAGGCCATCTTCCATGACAGTGGCCCACACTCGGAGAAAATCCTGGGAGTGAAATGAGTAATGACTAGGATACGGACAACAGAGATAAATAAAAAAAGAAATTCCTATAAAAGCTGGGGCAGGGAATGGAGTCAAGAAATACCAAGAAGGAAGCCCTCGTATTTTTTTTTTAATGATAGACATCATTGATTTAGCAGATACTCTGTGTCAAGTACTCTTTTTTAAAATTTGTATATATTTAAGGTATACAACAATGACATTTTTATATGCATATATATATATATATATATATACATAGTGAAGTGATTGCTAAAGCCAAGCAATTTATCCTATTTGTCACCTTCTATAGATATCATTTTTGTGTGATACATGCTCCTAAAATCTATGCTGATAGCACATTTTCAGTATACTGTATGATACAATATTGTTAACTGTAGTCCTCGTGCTGTTGATTAAATCTCTAGACTTATTCATCCTACATAACTGCAAGTTTATACCTTTTGGTCTACTTTCTTCCATTTCTCCATTTCCTGCCCGGCTTTGCCCCTGGTAACCACTCTCTGGTGTTATATAATTGACCTTTTTAAAAAATTCCACATGTAATAGGCATCATGCAATATATTTCTTTCTATGTCTGACTAATTTCACTTAGCACAGTGTTCTCAGGTTCATCTGTGTTGTTGAAAATGGCAGTGTCGCCCCGTTTTAAGGCTGAATAGTATTTCATGGTGTACATATACCACATGTGGTACCCATTCACCTGTCAGTGGACACTTCCATTGTTTCTATGTCTTAGCCAATATGAATAATGGCACTGTGAACATGAGAATGAAAATATCTCTATGAGATGTTGATTTCATTTTCTATGAATATATATCCAGCAGTAAGACTGGGTCATATGGCAGTTCCGTTTTCAATTTTTTGAGAAAACTTCATACTGTTTTCCATAATAGCTGTACCAGTTACATTTCTCCCAACAGTGTACAAAGGATTCCTCTTCTCCCAGTCCTTCCCAATGCTTGTTATCTCTTGTCTTTTCAATAATATTCATCCTAACAGGTGAGAGGTGATATCTCATTGTAATTTTGACTTTCATTTCCTGAGACAGAGTAATGGTGAGCATCTTTTCATATACCTGTTGCCATTTTTGTGATTTTATTGGAGAAATGAAATATTCAAGTCCTTTCTCCATTTTTGTATTGAGTTATTTGGGTTTTTTTGATGTTGAGTTATGTGAGTTCCTTATATATTTTAGCTACTGACCCCTTAACCAGATAAATGGTTTGCAAATATTTTATCAAAATCCATAGGCTTCCTCTTCATATTGTTGTTTCTTTGCTGTATAGAAGCTTTTCAGTTTTATGTAATCTCACTTTTTAATTTTTTTATTGAAGTTTGAATATGATATTCAAAAAAGTATTTTGAATAAAAAGAAATAGAGTCAAAAGATGATTGAGAGTGAAGTGACATACCCACAAGAGTGGGCGGGGCTATTCGGCATGAACAAGGGAAGGGAGGCAGGTGGGAGAAGTAGTTGAGGGAGTTTCATCTGAGATTACTGTTTTCTCCTTATTATAAGATACAAGTAATATGAGGATAGTGAGTGGGAAGAGGTCAGAGGTCGTAGTGTTTAGGAGTTGAAAAACCCATAAAACATGAAATAGGAAGGGGAAAGAAGCCAACGTCTGATGTGCGAAGGGCCCATCAGGGCGTGTTTGCCGCCTCCTAAACTTGGAAGCATTCCTTGGGATTGTTTGACTTTAACATGAAATTTTGTTTAGCGTTATATTTATACAATATACAAGCAATGTATATTGCTTGTATACATTGATGCATTGATGAATAAGTCTAGAGATTTAATCAACAGCACGAGGACTACAGTTAGCAATATTGCATCATACAGTATACTGAAAATGTGCTAAAAGCATAGATCTTAGGTGCATGTATTACACAAAAATGATATCTATAGAAAGTGATGGATAGGTTAAATTGCTTGTATATGTACACAATGAAATAAACATAGATGAAATAAAATACATTTTTAAAATCTAAATAATTATATTTTTGGACTTAAATTTTTACCTGCCAACTGTAAAAGCTATTTAGCAGAATATATTTAGGATAATTGAAAATTTAGTATATATCACTTTTTTTAAATGAAACAATTCATGGTGTTTCAGTGAGAAAAGTAAGTAACCAAGATAAGGAGTGTAACTTCAATAAACAGATTCATGAAATGATAGGAAGTTAAGAGTTAGCAGAGAACTTAAGGAAATATCAAATGCAGTCATTTATAACTTTTTGCATTGTATGTCTCATCTAAAGAGAAATAAAATTGTTTTCCCAAAAGAACATTTGTATGCTTCAAAAGACAAACAACTTTTTAATGACAACATTGATTTCATGCACTGAGACATCTTTAATATAAATCTTATTAGAAATGTTTTAGTTGAATCATTCACAGTATGCTTTAAATGCATAAAATTAAAGTGGTGTGATTGATAAATATTCGCTCTTTAAAAAGTTATTATGACGTGTGTTTAGTTGTTAAGGCTGACTGAAGGACATAGCTTCATACTAAGTAGAGAATCAGTATCTGTCCTCTTTCTTATTTTATATATAAGAACATGGATAAAGTGAGAGGAGAATTGGCTTGCCAGAGGCCTTAGTGCTTAACTGAAGCAGAATCAGGAATCAGTAAAATGCAGTACAAAGAGTCTAGCACCAAGAAGGCAGCAGATTTTGTATCAATTCCAGCTTTTACTAACTTTGTGATTCCGGTCAGGAACTTGTTCTATGTAACTCAGTCAGGAGTTAAAACCAAATTTGCTGACTCTCCCAAGCAGCCTTTAACTCTGTTAAAAGTGCTATTTTAAACAATAGTCAGTTTCAGCCAAAAACTATGTAAATACATAATTTATTTGAGGGATTCCTTTATTTCCTACCCCTACCTTTTCTTGAGCAATTGTTGATTAGTTATCCAAATGAGAAGAGGAAGGGGAAAAAGAATAACTAATCTAAATAATTCACAAACCGTATTATCAAACCCCTGAGTATTATACCATGGACAGTACAAAAAAAAAAGTTGTTTTTATAGGTTCTAATTGTTAGATCTCAGGCATCTTGCTTTTTTATCTCTTTTTTTATTTTTAAAATGTTGCAAACAGGATGACTTTCAGAGCTATAATCTGGCTCACATAATATCGTTATCATGGTTATCAGCACTTCTTTATCACAGGATAAATGCAGTGCACTCTCAGGAAAGCTTTTGTGCAGGTTACATGAATCTTTGTAAAGGACAGTAATGAATATCACTGGAGGCCCTAAGTAAGGAATGATTAAACACTGTTATTGGTCAGTTATAACATTGTATGACAATACAATTACAAACGCACCTGTAAAGCCTCCACAATTGATCCTCTAAATTACTATTCTTTAAGTTTTATTTTCCTGCTGCACTAATGCTTTATTGTTCCTTTTCTCAGGGATTATATTTTATTTCAGTTTCTGAATTGATTTGACAAGAGATAGTATGTGTTCAAAATTGTAAAATAAATAAATCAAATTCCTCAGATTTAAAAACATACACCATTTTGGATGCTGATTTTTCAATGTAGGACCTTAAGTAGGTAAAAAGTTTGCTATCTGCCTTTTAAACTTTCTTTAAAACTTTTAATTTCATTTCAACATACGCAAATTAAAAGCCTATGATGAAACTGGTCATAGATGTAAGTCTGGTTTTGCCCTAGTCTAACTGATAGAGATCACTCTATATCTTCAAATGAATAGTGTCCACTCTTGGATTTGATGACATGTATAATTCTCTTGGGTTGTTTCTCAATCATGTGATCAAATATGCAGTAAAGCACACAATTACTTTAGCGTAGAGAATAACTCACCGTTAACCATTTCTAAGAGCACTGCTGATTGGAGCTTAACTTGCCAGATTTCTTTAGCTTCACTTAAAAACACATTGGCACTCCAGGCAATTGAAAAGGACAGTTTCTTAAGGAACACGGCCACTCTGTTGTGGGGAGGCAGCACTAACTCACTTTCAACTTTTACTAGGATGTTTATGACCAGTGCAGCGTTATCTTGTCTTTGAACTCAGTCACTAGGCAGCAGTGAACTGGCTTGTTTTCACATCCATTGCAAAGTACTTTTCTTTAGAGTAAATTGCCTGTCTAATAACAAATTATTACATGATCTTGGTAGAAAATAACCACTTGTGGCCCTGTGGCTGAAAAAATAAAGAGATGCTGCTCAAAGCATTATTAACGTACTATGAACTAAGGCTAATGCTGAAGAAGACTAGACAATTCTCAGAAAATTAGTCAAAACCAAAGAATCTATCTGTGCAGTACACTCTGCTAGATTCTCTTACCCTTACAGAGGGGTGTAACTAAGATAAACATACATCCCACTTTGCCCAGAACCATCCTAGTTCATGTCTGTTGTCTGATATAAATATGAATGGTTTCTCCATTTACTCTCAAAAGTGTCCTAATTTGGACAGTAAATCATATGATCATCCTATGTGTAATTATATTTTCAACTTATTATGCATCTAAAGACAGAGGACACAAAAACCTTAAAGGCCAAACAGCCACATAAGAATTCAGTACTAATGAAAGGAACATCAAAGATATGATCAATATAGAATAAAGGATTCAGTCAAAAGCTATAAAGCACTTAGAGGGAGAGATAATCAGAAGGAATCTCATTAAAGACATGGTATTTGTGCTGGGTCCTAAAAGGGTGCTATGTTACGACTAAGCAAAGAGGAAGGGGAGAAACCTTTTCAGATGGAATGGGGCTATAGTATGATTTTAAACACATCAAATCAAGAAAGGACAAGATAAATCAACTTATTTAACTGTGTGTTAATATCTATGGACAAATATTGAAAATGGCTTTACTATACATGGAAGTTAGATCTGGTAGGCTTTTAAGGACAAACCACAGAATCTGGCTGTCATTCCATAAGCAGTGAGAATCAGTGATGTAATAAAGAAGTAAGAGTTTAGGCCTGGCACAGTGGCCCATGCCTGTGATCCCAGCACTTTGGGAGGCTGAGGTGGGTGGATCACTTGAGGTCAGGAGTTCAAGACCAGCCTAGCCAACATGGTGAAACCCGGTCTCTACCAAAAATACAATAATTAGCCAGGCATGGTCGCGCCAGCTTGTAGTCCCAGCTTCTTGGGAGGCTGAGGAAGGAGAACAGCTTGAACCCAGGAGGCAGAGGTTGCAGTGAGCTGAGATCAAGCCACTGCACTCCAGCCTGGGTGACAGAGACAGACTCCATTTAAACAAACAAACAAAAAAAGTAGGAATGTAAAATGGTTGTGGGGAAGGAGTAGAGTGAGCCAGAAGAAGAATGAAAGGACAGTCAGAAGAATGTTAGAAGACTATTAGTAGTCTATATGTGAAGTGGTTGCTGGAAGCTGAATTGGGGTATTTATAGAGGGAAGAGAATGAGGCTAATTCAGGAGTCATGTGAAGGAAAAAGAATTGATCAATCTTTGCATAAAAATTTGTATGTGAAAGGGCTTTCAATCAGTTATCCTGGATTCTCAATACTCCCCAATGAACTTAGTAAATATAGGCATTGCTAGATTCCTGTTTTACAGATAGGATGACTGAGATTCCAAGAAATTAAGTAATTTCTGAACATTTCCTATATCTAATTAGTGGTAAAGGTGAGGAGGATGCCTTGATTCATTGCATTGAATATGTAGGATGAAGAAGAATCAAAGATAACTTCAAAGTCCAGAATCTGAGCAACTGGAAAATTGAGTTTTCTTTTGGAGATGGAGTTTCTCTATTGTTGCCCAGGATGGAGTGCAATAGCATGATCTCAGCTCACTGCAACCTCTGCCTGACAGGTTCAGGAGATTCTCCTGCCTCAGCCTCCTGAGTTGCTGGGATTACAGGTGTGCACCACCACCCCCAGCTAATTTTTGTATTTTTAGTAGAGATAGGGTTTCACCATGTTGGCCAGGCTGGTCTCAAACTCTTGACCTCAGGTAATCTGCCTACCTTGGCCTCCCGAAGTGCTGGGGTTACAGGTGTGAGCCACCACGCCTGGCCGAAATTGAATTTTCTAATGACAGAATTAAAAACGTAAGAAGGTAATCTTAGTTTAGGAAGGAAAGTGGCAGGATGGATTTTAAGCAGGTTTAGTTTGAAGTGATGGTCAAGAAATTGGGTATCTTAAAAAAAAAAAAAAAAAGGAATAGATTTGGGTAAACAATCAGGTGAGAAAATATGGAGTAATAGTAGAAGTTGAAACCCAGGAGAATACATAGTTGGGTTTTGTCAGCACTAAACCTTAGGATGTGTTGACAGTTAATGTTGATGAATCAGAAAAGGTGACTGTTTAAGGCAAAAACAAAACACACACACACACACACACACACACACACACACACACACACACGAGCAAGATGCAAGAGAAAAAAGAAAGCCACAAAAGGGAAAGGATCAAGAATGAAGAGACAGGGAGCAGTGTAAAGTGCTCTAGAGAAGTCACAGAAGAGGTTGACGACTAAGTCAATGGTAACCTGAGAGAATGCAGTTTGAAAGGAGGGAGCAGGCACTGAGAGTGAAAAACGGTTTGGTAACATGAAGGCAATTGGTGGAGCCAGACATTTCAAGAGATACAGTACTAAGAATTTGAAGAAACATCAAGTAAAGGCTTTTTCCTGATGTTCAGTATAGGCAAAAAGTAAAGAAACAATGGAAGGAGTATTTTAAGGGTCTTGGAGAAGAGGGAGAAATGACCTTCATAGCAGAGACAGGATTATTAAACAGAGAAAGCAGTTGACTATGCAACTGAGGAAGACTTCTGCAGACATGAAGGAAACATGAGTAGATAGAAAAGCATTGGTGGGGGCAAGGGGTTAGCATCTGCTAAAAGGCTTCATTTGCTTAGTAAAAATAGATGAAGAAATATACAAATTGAGAGAGGGCAGCATGAGATTGGATGCTAGAGAGAATAGATGAAGTTTGGGTTTATCAAAAGAATTCAACAAGAGAAGAGTAAACAAATCACTGACTTTCCAATGGAAATTAGAGGGTGATTCTTTGACACTGGGTGAACCTGAACATGTGACTTTTTTCTCGACTAGTTAGTTCTGCTTAGGATCTGGAATAGGAAAATATAGAAGATTAGGATCTGTGCTGAGGACTGGGGGAACTTATCCAGAATTGATGGTCAGGTAAATGAGAGAACAGACGGTAACTTGACTGAAGGGGCCCTCTATGGTATTTAGGCTGGCAAGAAGTGAAGCCTGAGTGAACTGTAGAGGCTAAGTAGATGTGATAGTCCATAATCTAAAGGATTTAGAGGCAGCACAGTGCCATCTAATAGGCTCTGGAGGTAGCAACTTCGAGGTGAGGTAGGAGGAGAAATATAGAAGGGATGAAGTGGATATTATTTTAACGATCCAGGAGGAACCCTGATAGGGAATGTTAAAGTCATTGAAGTTGATGGAGGAAATACAGGAGGGAAAAACAATGCACACAAAACCAGTGGCTGACATTTTCTAGAGACCTAGAGTGAGTCTTGCATGTAATTTCAGGGCTGCATTGATGGTAAGTTTCATTCTGTCCTTTTTTCCATTCATTCTGCCCATGCAGCCGTCTCTGATGACTCCAGATGAAGGCATTTTTCTTTGAAACTCATAGCATTTATTGTGGAATGTTTTCAGTGGATACTTGATTTTATGCTGATTCTATATCATTGCTTAGCTCCTGTTCACGTTTTTATATGCAATATGTTATTTTCCCTAAAAATGAGATAAATGCCTTATGTTTAGTACTGTTTTACATAAAGGTGTGCAAATATTAATTTTATCAGATGACTGAATGCATTATCACACAGTACGCTCCATTTGAGCAACAAAGTGACTGAAAGTGGGCTGAAGTCAAAAAAGGAAAAAAATATTCAAGAAAGAGAGCTTGTCACCCATGAGATATGCAGATTGAAGATATGAAGGAAACATGACTAGATATAAAAGCATTGGTGGGGCAAGGGATTAGCATTTTCTAAATAGCTTCATTTGTTCAGTAAAAATAGATGAAGAAATACACAATTGATAGAGGGCAGCATGGGATTGGATGCTAGAGCAAATAGGTGGAGTTTGGGGGTATCAAAAGATAGTACCAATTGCTAGGCAGTTAATTGAGTTAATTAGGAATGGGTTATTTTTGTTAATGATCATAAGGGTTATAAATTGAGCTTATCCTACCGGAGCGAAGAAGATAATGTGAATACTGTAGACAGTTGTCAAGGAGGTGCCATGCCTCTCATGGCAGCATGAACTATAAAATCTATGCAAGTGAATACAAACACTTACTGTGAATCTACCTGTATATAACACTTCACCAGCTGTGGTAGACCAAGGCTATTTGCTCCCAAGTGCAGGTAAAAAAAACGGTTGCATTGTCTTGAGAGAATGGTAAAATTATAATAAAACAGACTCAGATAAAATTGTCTTTTTATTATCACCATATACTAGAAATTCCAAACTCTGTTAGTGGTAAAATGTTCCTCCCTGAAAGAAACTTTTGCTGATCTAAGCATTAAAGAATGGGCTCACTTACTGTTGAGTTTTACTGACATAATATATAAGGTTTAACTTAGTCCAATGTTATGATTTATCTTTTTGTAGACATTACCTTATATATAGAAGTTACACACTTGGCTCCCAACAGTGTTACTTGGCTCCCAACAGTGAACTCAGCTACATGCATTCATTTAGGGAATAAAAGTTCATCAGGGTTTGGATTCCTTTGCATTTGTTTTGGGCACACTGGTGTCTTCAACCTATATGGTACTTTCTATATCTGTGTTAAAACAGTGGATTCAGAATAAACAATGATAGCATTGTGGTTGTAAAGACAAAAAACTGAACTTAAGGCACTTCAATTCTGCTGTTGCAAGTACAAATCATTCTCTAAACCTTGTGGAGTTCTTTATTTGGCAATACCCCTTCTTTTTCCTCCTTTTCTTAAAAATGTGCATTCATTCATTCTGTTTCCCCTTTTTGTATGGCGGTATTTTTTTTTTTTTTGAAAGAAAGAAAAAGAGAGAAAAGAAAGAAAGAAAAGTGAAAGAAAGAAAAAAAAAGAATGTAAGAGAGAAAGAAAGAGGAAGAGAAAGAGAGAGAGAGAACAGGCTTCTTCTTCTATTGCCCAGGCTAGAATGCAGTCTAAAAATGGGTATTAAAAACCTCTTTTATGCCAATAATTGTGCTTAACAATGGAGACAGGAAGGAATAAGGGATGAAAATAACAAGCAAGCAGCCAACCAATATTTTTTTTAAACCTGTGAAATGCTATGCAATTGCTGAGGAGTGATTTACTTCCAATTATGTGGTCACTTTTAAAGCAGGTGTAATGTGATACTGAGAAAAATGTATGTTTTGTGGATTTGGGGTGGAGAGTTCTGTAAATATTTGTTAAGTTTACTTGTTCCAGGTCTGAATTCAAGTCCTGGATATCCTTGTTAATTTTCTGTCTCGTTGATCTGTCTAATATTGACAGTGTAATATTAAAGTCTCCCACTATTACTGTGTGGGAGTCTAAGTCTCTTTGTAAGTCATTAAGAACCTGCCTTATGTATCTGGGTGTTCCTGTATTAGGTGCGTATATATTTAGGATCGTTAGCGCTTCTTGTTGCATTGATTGTTTCACTACCATGTAATGTCCCTCTTTGTTTCTTATGGTCTTTGTTGCTTTAAAGTCTGTTTTATCAGAGACGAAAATAGCAGCTTCTGTTTATTTTATTTTTTCTTTCTCTCCATTTGGTTGGTATGTCTTCCTCCATCCCTCTGTTTTGAGTCTTTGTGTATCCTTGCATGTGAGATGGGTCTAGCTACAGCATACCGATGGATTTTAGCTTTTTATCCAGTGTTTAAATTTAAACAATTCCACTAATTCTAGGTCGATCTAATGCAAAGGTTTTCAAGGCTTAAGGTAATTAAATGTTATCTTTTTCAGTAAAATAATAAATTTTTGACCAACTGAAATAAGGCAGTATCAGTGGATTTTTGCACCCAAAAGTATTCCACAAAGAAATCCAAAAGTTAGGGGGCGAAAATAAAGAATTCTGTTTCTAAGCTTGTTCTTAAAAGGCTCAAACGACCACTATCATTCTAATATGTCTCATTAGAAGTTAAAAATTAACTCATATACAAGCATATATATATGAGTGGGTTTCTGTTCTTCTTTAGTTAGAGCTTTTGGATATATATAACTTCATCTCAATACGTTTCCGCTAATTTCTCTGTCAGAATGCAGCGCGATTTAGGATTGAACAATATTAAATACAGTGGCAAAGCATTAGCCAAGAAAGACGCTGCATTTGTGTAAGCGATTGTTATTTCACCCAATGAGAAACTATCTTAATTTCAAAACTATTTCACTATCAGTAGCTTATGCTACTGAGCAAAACAACAGCTAACCTAGAGGCTAGGTGCAAACAGAAACGCACAATGAAATGTACACTGAACATTCTTCCTCCATTTGTTTCCTTAGTAAATAGAATGTGATTGCTGAGTTCTTCATGGAATGATGAGTCTTTTGTATTTTATTTCTATCTATAGGCACAGAGATCTGTCCCTCTGCCATGGAGACGTTGTCTTATATGAGTCGTATTTCAGAAAATATAATTAAACCACCATAAACAGAGCCTTCCATTAGTCAGAACAGAGTTATTGCTGTTGTACTGTAGATGCATATGAAAGTATTTTACATTCTGCTGGGGAAAAAAAAAAGACCACTAAATATTGCATGGGTTTTTCTTGATCAGATTGTTTATTTCTCAACATTTTAAAGAGATACTTAATTTTTCTTGACAGCTATTTTTGTCAACACGTTAGAGAAACAGATATTAAGGGCAAAATTTGCAATGGGATGCCAAGTGCTGGTATTTCCTGGAGTGATGCGTACTGTGTGCATAAAAATAAATACCATACTGTTCCCCAGAAAATGTCTTTGGCATTTGATGTGTTTTCTTAAGCTATATTCTCCTAATGTTCTGCATCTAAAGTTGTAGGGGGGCAGTGGGGCGGGGAACGGGAATCATAATTTGATTGGTGGTGTTCAACGCTCATTTGAGCTTCTTGCAAAAATAAAAAGCAGACACTAGAGGGTGCTGTTTGATTTCCTTTTTCGCTGGGCTGTGCTGCAGATGTTTGCACATGGGGCACTGCAAAATACCATCATGGTCTTCTAAACAGACCCAAATCGCAATGAAATACAAGCTGTAGAGATCCTCTGAGTTTCAGGAGAGAGAGGCTAGGAGGTTCAAAACAGAAGGGATGCTAAATTAATTCAGAATTAGTAAAGAAGTAATTCTTTATTATCCTGGCCCTGCATGATTGTCGTCTTTTGATAATTAACTCCTTTGGTTGAAATAAATTTTATTAGATTTCAAACTCCCACTAAATGTCAAATGGTTCTAAAAACAGCTAGAATATTAGGCAATGTTAAACAATTAGTGGTCTCAAGTTTTACCATTAGAATTTTGAGTAGAGTACATACCTACTACTGGTTAAAAAGCTAATTACAGAATTCCCAGTGGCCACAAATGCCAGACCCCAAGATATGTTGTTTCTTTTGATACCAAACAAATACCAAGTCAATAAGATTCCCAATTAACTTCCTTTTTAACCTTTACTAAATATGCACTTTCCCACCCCTCCATCCCCCAAGCAAATCTTTTAGAACAGCAGGAAAAGGCAATGTTCTGAAGTTACCTTAACATATGCTCTCCTATGGCTTACATTTGTCGGGTGTCACTTTGTGACGTAAGAACATTTGAAAAGAAGCTTCATGTTCTTATGTTACAGAGAGGAAAAGTAAGGTACTGAGGCATGTAATAATCTGTCTTTCAAGCAGACAATTAGTAGAAGAATCAGGATCATCTCCCAGTTCTTTTGCTTTGCAGGAAGTCAACTAAAGGGCCTGTTTGTTTTCAGTTCTGTAGAAGTATTTCTCTTTAATCCAGTTATAAATGGTTGACTCAAAGGCAATGTGAGCACTATCACCACTGATTTCCACTTCTTCTGCCTGCCAGGCACATGGGAAGTTTGCGCTTCCTCATCTCTAAGAGTCAGTTACAGCCATCTGGCTTGCATTGGCCAATGAAGTGGGAATAGAAGCGACTCATGTGTCACTTCAGGCAGAGAAGCCTGAAGGGTGGGATTCTCCATGCTGTCTTCCCTTGCCAAGGTGAATCTTGAAGCCACATGGTGAGTTGACAATACTGAAGGATAATAAAGCCTCCAGCAACTTCCATTCCAGGATGACAATGAAAGCAGGAGCAACTTACGTGAGCAAGAAAGAAACCTTTGTTAAGTCACTAAGATTCTGGGGTTTTCTCTGTTGAGACAAAATCTCATTCTGTTGCCCAGGCTAGAGAGTGCAGTGCCACGATCATGGATCACTGCGGGCTTAACCTCCCAGGCTCAAGGGATCCTCCCAACTGAGCCTCCCAAGTAGCTGAGACTACAGTCATGGGCCACCACCCCTGGATAATTTTGTACTTTTTGTAGAGATGGGATTTTGTTATGTTGCTCAGACTGGTCTCAATCTCCTGGGCTCAAGCGATCTGTCCACCTGGGTCTCCCTAAGTGCGGAAATTATAGGTATGAGCCCTCATACCTGGCCTGGGGTTTTCTGATGTGGCATTATCATCTGGTTTATCCTGATGATAGACATGTGAAAGATACCAACCAAGTCAGAAAACCAAAGGCCAAGAATGAAAGTATGGCAAGAATGGTTTCAATTAGAAAGCTTTAAAAAAAAAAACTGGAGTTTTTAATCGAGGAATTTCTAATGACTTTAATATGAGAATCTATAAAGAGGTGTTATCAAGTAAGTAATACACCATTTCCTCCTTGCATGTCTTTAGTTAAAATTCATCTAAAGAGGCAGGCATGGTGGCTCACGCCCATAATCCCAGCACTTTGGGAGGTCAAGGTAGGTGGATTTCTTGAGCCCAGGAGTTCGAGACCAGCCTGGGTGACATTGCAAAACCTCATCTCTACTAAAAATGTAAAAAATTAGCCAGACATGGTGGTGTGTGCCTATAGTCCCAGCTACTCACTAAGTTGAAGTGGTAGAATCACTTGAGCCCAAGAAGTCGAGGCTGCAATGAGCTGAGAGCATGCCAATGTACTCCAGCCTCAGCAACAGGAGTGAGACCTTGTCTCGAAAAAAAAAAAATCATCTAAGGATCTCAGATAAAACCATAAATGAGACATGATTGTACTCAACTCAATCTGTTTGATTTCAAAAGCCTAAACCTTTAATGGCGTGAATGGAAATGGTGCATGAGCTCATCCTTATCCTGAGATCTTGAAGTGCGGGATAGTCTGGAATCCAGGTTTTCATGCAAACAAAGAACACACTCCTAACATTCATGTCTACCTTCGTGAGGAAGTATTACGCCTCAGCTAGAGTAGATGGCTTGATTCCTTAATCCATCTCAATGCTCAGCATTTTCCCAGAAGATCTTAAGATGTCCAAGCAAAAACAGACACATATTTTTCTCCATCAGTACCAGTGTTCCTCTTAGCTGCATAGCACGTGTGACTGCTGAGACAAACTAGAATGTGTCGACTCTTCCAGGGGGCTGGAAGAACAAAACAGCTTAGCGCACACTCAGCCTACACCCCACCTCTTCAGGTTGATGACACTGTGATGCCAGCGCTTTGACATAGGAGACAACGGCCATTTCCCCCACACTCACATTCAAGAACACTAAGCATTTATGCTCAGCTTTTCAGCATTCCCAGAAAAATACAAAGATGCCATCCGTTTAAATCCAAGACAATTTCAAAATAAACCTGAAGCGGGTTTTGCTTTGTTTTTGCCCTTAAAAAGCGAAGCACTCCAGGGATATATTTAGCAGACCCTCCATTTTGTAGTTAATTATAGCAGATACGTGTTTGTGTACCACTTACAAAAGAGGATGCTCCCTGCTTCTCTTCTACACAGCACCTTAATGCTCTGCGAATGCTCTGTAAGTACATATGAACAGCAATGTAACTGTGCATTAACGTTCTGGCCAACAGTGCCCTCCTGCTCCAATTGCTGCTACTTCTTTAAAAAAAAAAATCATGGCATGCTATTTAGTGTACAAAGTGTAACATCAATAGGAATGATTCCAGCCACCAAGTAATGAGAATATTTGAACACAAAGTTTATTTAAGGATAAAACACATTAAAAATTATTTGGTTGATTTGTAAAAAGAGAAGGGATTGGGTTTGAGGGGGTACGAGAGTGGGTGGGGTTCCCCAGGTCAACAGTATACCCAGTGGCCAAAGCTGCCATGGCAAGGTTGAAGGACACAGTGCAGGGAGCAGTGCCTCATAGACAGAACACATGCGTATCATAGATGAGACACTTCCAAACGCCAGCAAGATTCCTTAGCGGGAGTCAAACCTTCCAGTCATCGCTTCAAAATCGTTCCATCAGGCCCTCTCGCTATAAAAAAACTGATCCAGAAATAGCACTGGCTTGACAGATTTCTCTGGTCAGATTTCTAGTCCGATTTCTCTAACCAGAATTTTTTTTTCTTTACTGGTTTTTCATGTGAATCAAAGTTTCTAGTGACAACTGTTTGGGAATTTTACACAAGAGATATACTTTCCATAACTGGCTTGTAGGAGCCTTGTTTCATACTCTGAAAGAGGAGGTTGGATGGTCGCTGGTTTCTGGACCTAGGACCGTTGGAGGCAGGTGGTATCATTTTGAGATGCTGGACATTTTCAAATAGGTTTTGAGTTAAGGGCACACGCTTTTTAACCTACAGGGAGTTGAAGTAAGTAAATTACAGTACTTTATATAGCAACCTTGAGTTAATTATGAGGTTGTGCCTGATTTATAGACAAAATGCCATAATGAAATCTGGATCATGATGAGAAGAAGTGTCCAGACTTGAAGTCTGATTGAAGAATTAGAAGCTGTAAACAGAGAGAAACGCAGTAAGTCCTATGGGAAAAAAAAAGAATACCTGTTTGATAGGGATCAGACATCTTTGCAGCACTCATCTAAAGAAAGGAAATTTCATTGCCAAGAAGCCATTTTATCCAAATGGCCCTAACGCAGCAAAGCAGCAGAATTGCGCCACTCTTCCTGACAACCTCATAAGAGGTCAAGGAAACCACGTGCTAAGGCTTGTTTGCTGAAGGAAGCATCCCAATCCCAACCCTAGCCCAAGTAGACTTGGCAGCCAGATGTAGGCCAATAAATGGTCCTTAAATGGTTGGATAACTTTTTTTTTTAATTGCCTTCATATTTTGGATGAAAGAGCAAGAGTGTTTTTTGTTTTGTTTTGTTTTAACGGCCCTAGAATTCCTTGGCCATGTTCCCCAGCTTTCCTTCTTAATTTCTGGAGTTTTCAAGGGAGAGCTGCTGATCGAGTGGGCTTCAAATCTGAGTTTCTCCTTCCGGGGGTAAAGACCCTCCCGTGTCCCCTAGCTGCCTGCCCCACGGTAGAAGAGTGTCTACCTCTGCAGCTCTTGCCATCCTCCTGCAGGGTTCCTGTTACACAGCTGCAGAGAGGCCCGTCCACGCGGCTCGTGCAAATCTGCTCACACCCTCCATTGTCCTCACACCAGTCCAGCCCTACAAAAGAGCAGTTAGGCAAATTAACCACAGACAGTTCAACACTTCCACTGGTATGGAAGGGCAAGGCTTTAAAAAGAGAAGTGGACAAAGAAAAGCTCAATGCTATTGTCGAGTGTTTATAAGTCAATGAAAAGATTTCCTTAAGGAAGAGGGTGATCTTCTCAAACCCGGTGTCCCCAACACCAGCCTCCTCATCGACTGGACCCATGTCAGAGGTGAAACACATCCGAGCCTTCAAATCCCAGTTTTAATAATTTAGGGTGTGTTTTAGAGAACATACATACTTTTTCTCCTAATAGGTCCCACTGAAACGATCTGTTCTTTGGGTTCTTTTGTATAATCTGTGGCAATCCTGGAATTTTGTGGGCAAGTCTGCAAGACAGAACACCAGGGGGAAAATTTCACACGATTAAGCTGATAACTTATTCTTCACCATGTTTTCACCTCTAAAACAGGCAGTGGCTCTGGCCTCAAGCATTATTGCTGCTCAGATTAATTAGAACCAATGCATTCTTGATCACTGAATCCACTGGGACTCTAGGCTTTATGTTGAACAGAATTAAATATACTTTTCACACTGGAATTAGTACTTTTTCCTTTTTAAAAATTTTCCTTCATTTCTGATTGATCCACACTGGAATTAGATTCAGAGAGGCTCCCTGCCCAGGAATAGGATTTCTGTATCTCATCAGACACTAATGTATGCAGTATCATTTGTGAGTTGCTCTGACCATAATTCACATCTTGATTCTTCAAACATGGTGTAAGCATAAGCTGCAATGTTAAAGGCTAGGGGCCAGGTATCAGTGCAATCAAATCTTAAGGACCCAGCCCATATGTGGTGGGGGTGGAAGCCTGGCATGGAAGAGATGACTGGTTTGCTACCTCATCCCTCACCCTGTCCAGAGCCCTGATGTAGATCAGGTGAGCTGCAGGACACCTGAATAAATTGCGTCCTGAGCTCAGGAGTCTGGTTCTGTAGTGGAGTGGAACTTGGCCCACTGGTCATCAGAGTCAGGCTGTCTGGCTCCTTGAGACTCTGGTGCAATGGTTCTCAGCCAGACAAGCTGGCAACATCTGGAGACATTTTGGGTTTCGCAACCAGGGGAAGGTGTGATTAGTATTTGTGGGTAGGGGTGAGGGATGGTGCCAACATCCTACAGTGCACAGAACAGTCCTCCACAACAAAGAATTATTTAGTCCAATATGTCAATAGTGCCGAGCTTTGAGAAACAAAGTCTAGTGTTAAGCCAATGACTGGTTGATATTTCAGAGACAGAAGAGTAAATAGATATTATTTCTCTGTGTTCTCTCACATTGTCCCGTCAAAGATGACTGTCCACTCCAAGCATCTCTGCATGATCCCAGCCCGGCCACCTGACATTCATGATCCTCATGTTGGGGAACTGAGACAGTGAGAAATAAGGCTAAGCACGTTGTTTTTCACACTCTCACTTACGATTTTACAGGAGGACTTTTCTGAGTCACAGAGTGACACTGCACAGTGAAGGTGAACTTCATCGTAATCCCCTATGAATTTAAAGACGGTGACGTGAAAGCGACAGGTCAGGGAGACTGCGTTCTCCTCGATGCCAATGGTGTTATCTTTGATGTTCTGACACCTATTCAGAAAAAATAATGGAATCTTTGCTTCACATGTTTTCCTCTTACACTTTAATCCTCATCTTCATTTCAAAATTTCACATTTCACATAAAACCGTCATAAATGGCAGAAATGCCTTTACATTTGAAAGTGACCTCTAGACTGCATGGGTTTGTCATTTATTGTCACTCCTTCATATTTTCATAGTTTGTTTTGAAACATCAAACACCACCTTGAATCAGTATCCTAACTGCAACTAAAAACAAAACGACTGCCGGGACTACACTCAATTTCCCCACGCTTCAGTTTCTCATTCCACCCCCTCATAATGCTGTGTTTTACCGATATCAATTTAATAAACACAAGATTCATTGTTACTTCTTCTGTACTTTCTTCAGTGAATTATCAATGTTGGCAGGGGCCCCTGACTCAAACCCTGTTGGGAATACTTCCCTTGTGTCAAAATAGGTAGCAGCTGGAGGGGAAAGAAGACCGGTCGGGGTAAGCTGCAGAGTTGCTTTGATGTAGCTGCCTGCCACTTTTCTCAGCCCCTTCCTTCTTGTGGTATTGAGTCAAGAGGCAATGTCAGCCAAGACATCTCTCAGGCACAGACATCTTGCTGCAACTATGTACAGTTCTCCAAATGTATCAGAGGGTCCTATAGTCCTATGTCTTTTTATGCAACGTTTCCCCCACCTGGAAGATCTTTCAGCTCTTTGTACAATGCATCACTCCTGCTCTTTCTCCAACACCAGTTCTATGGCACCTTCTCCTTTATAAATGTCCCCTAGTCATGCCTGGACCAGGCACAAACAAATGGCCTTTCCTGGATTTGCCAACAGTCCTCTGTTGAGCTCCTTGAGTGCAGGAACCAAGTCATGAGGAAGTAGCTTCCCACCCACCCACAGTTCAATTTGAAGACCTTTATTCAGACAGACCCTAGGGTAAGCTGAGATTTATGAACATGCTCCCTGGCTCACTCTCTCTCTCTGGGTCAAGTCTATTAAATACCATTTAAAAAATGCTAAGTGCTACCACGTCCTTCAAAGGAGACACAATCCCTATAATCTGGGTTTGCATTTGTAGAGTGTCTCAGATCTTAACCTTTCTACCTTGGGAAAGGAATACAGTAAGAGGAGGAAGAAACATGGACAAAAGGAGAAATGTGATGGTCACCCACTCACCTAGGCCTGCAGGACACCAAGTAGTCACCATGTCCCTCCCTCTGCCTCTAAGGAGGATAAAAACCAATTCAGAAATATAAATGCCTTAGTGAGGTCTTTGCTGAAAATTCCACAATACACCTCAGCAACCCATGCCACTCACCACACCTGGTCACTTAGGGAGTCAGTGTGTCTTAAAACCTAAAAGGATTCCTTCTCTGCTCCTTGATAGTTGTGTGACCTTGAGTGTGCTCTGTGCCTAGCCTTTCTGAGCCTGTTTCATCTGCAAACTAGTGAATGTCTATTGTCTGTCTTCCCAGAACCACATTCTTCTCTTGAGAAACCATGCCTCTTCCCCTCAACCATAGAGCTAATTACAGTATCCATAGCACTCTCTGACTGCCACAGGGTGAGTGCTGACCAGGCCAGGCAAATGCGATGGTGCATACCCCTACCCCCCAAACGAAGGACAGGCAAGTGATCCAGGATAAGCCTGGGATTCCGTGCACTGAAGTTGGAAGTACTCTCTCCTCATTGGTTACAATGCTGTAAGAATGTGAGTCTAGGATTGCCAGTGGCTAACCAGGTCAATGAGAGAGAGAGAGAGAGAGAGAGAGGAAGAGATACGGGATAAAGCAAGAGGAGAGTCTTGATAGCATCTGTCTCCCTGGATCCAATCATCCCTGAAGTCACATCCACGCCTGTGATTTGATGTTGTAACCTTTAAATTCCTTGGTTTTTGCATAAACTAGTTTGAATTGGTCTCTACCACTTATAAATAATTCAGATTAACATTCACCCGCTTTAAGAATTATTGTAGGCTGGTTGGGCGTGGTGGGTCACACCTGTAATCCTAGCAGTTTGGGAGGCTAAGATGGTAGGATCACTTGAGCCCAAGAGTTCAAGACCAGCCTGAATAACACAGTGAGACCCTGTCTCTACAAAAAATAGAGAAAATTAGCCGGGCATGGTGGTGTACACCTGCAATCCTAGCTACTCAGGAGGCCGAGGTAGGAGGACCACTTGAGCCCAGGACGTTGAGACTGCATTAAGCCATGCATGACACTCTACCTGGGCAACAGAGTGAAACTGTGTCTCAAAAAAAAATAATTATTTTAGGCTTCAAGATGGCTGACTAGAGGCACCCAGAACTTGCCTCCCTAACAAAGATGAAGCAAAACAGTGAGTAGACTATCACAAGTTGAATAGAGCATCAAAGAAAGAACACTGGAATTCAGCAAAAAGGGACAGAGGGGCTCTGAGGCAAGAAAATAGAAGGAAGCAAAGCAGTTGGCCCTGTTAGGGTCAGCTTGGAGCCAGGAGAAACTTCCCAATATGGGAAAAGGTCATGGAGAGATTCCCAGTGGTCCATATTTCACTGCAGACTTTGGTAATGCTAGCCATGGGAGGGCCATTTGGGCCCTGAGGCTAGTACAGGAAGCTACCTGGACTCCGCATAACAGTATTGTTCCAGAGAAGGAGTTCACACTGAATCACACACCCTCCAGCCTCCCAGACCCAAGCAGCTGCAGCATGGTACATGTTAAAAGCCCAGCCCCCATCGGACTATATCCTGCCCTAAGGCCCAACAGCCCCTGCTTCTCCACATCCCCGGAGCCCTGCTAACACCTAGCCCCCAAGTCTACTCAAAAGGCTACAGGTTCACAACACTGACTGGACTTGGTAATGCAGCTGGGTCCCCAGCACTTTAACCCACACAGTGTCCTTTACCCTGGGGAACAGTGATGCAATGCACCAGGGAGGCTGTCCGCATGACAAAGGGGGCTGAAGCACAAGCTCCCCAGAACCCAAGAGCCGCCTGCCTGCAGCTGCTGCCACTGTCAGCAACTCTGTCACTTCCCCAGCAGCAGGGCCACCAGACACTTATATACACCTTCAGGGGGCCTGAAGATCAGCCCAGCAGGTGCTGTCATGGGGCCTGAGGACAGGCCTGCCCAACCCACCACTACTGGTGCCCATGTATGCTGTCCAGGGATCTGCGGATTGAATCACCCACCAGTCACCACTGGCACCCACATACGTCTTCCAGGGGTCTAAGGATAGGCCTGCCCAACCTGTTTCCACCACCACTGGCAACCAAGTGTGTTGTTAGGGGGATCTAGGGATCAACCTACCCCACCCACCAACACAGATGCCTGCATGCACCATCAGGGGGGACCTGACAGCTGACCTGCCCCACCCACTGCCAGTGCCCACATGCACCATCAGGGGGTCTGGGGATCAGCCTACCCCTGTGCTCACACACATCATCAAGGGATCTGAAGACAGGCCTGCCCTGCTTGCTATCCCCAGCACGCGTGCACATCATCTGGGGGCTTACAGACTGCCCTGCCCTGTCCACCACTGCCAACAAATACATTTGCCTTTAAAATTTGCCTTTTGGGAACCTAAGGACAGGCCCACCCAGCCTTTCACCACTGCCAGAATTCACCCATATGTGCCACATGAGGGCCTGGGGACTGGCCCACCACCACCACCACTGGCACTCCCATGTGAGCCTTTGGGGCCTCAGAGTTGGCCCACTGCTGCTACTGCCATCACTGATGCCATGCACCCCACTTAGGGCCTGAGGACCCACCCATCCACATGGCCCACTGCTGCCACTGACCAAGGATTGGCCTACGCAGACTTACTACCATGAGTGCTTGTTAATGCCACCCAAAGGTTGGCATGCCTGGCCTGCTATCACCACCACTGGTACCCAAGGACTGGCCCACCTGGCATCCCTCTTCCCAGCAAAGCTTCACCATATCCTCCACTAATAGCCTAAGTCACTGATTAACTCACAAACATGACTGATGCTGATTACAGCTGAAGAAATCATCTGGAGAGTACACTACTGTGTCCTCCCAGAATCAAAGCCAAAGTCAAGCCCAACCAGCATTATAGATACATCTCTAGGAAAACTCTGTCCCTATAAAAGCCAATCCATAAAATTGGAAGAAACAATTATTATACCAGATGAACAGAAACAAACATAAGGACGTAAGAAATATATATATATATATATATATATATATATATATATATATATATAAAAGCAAGG
>CAUYLG010048808.1:0-63688 GCA_963573385.1 Cacajao melanocephalus
TGAAAAAATATAAGGCAGCCAGTCATGGTGGTTCACACCTGTAATCCTAGCACTTTGGTATGCCAAGGTGGGCAGATCACTTGAGGCCAGAAGTTCAAGACCAGCCTGGCCAATAGGATAAGACCCTCTCTCTACCAAAAATACAAAAACTAGCTAGTTGTGGTGGTGCACTCCTGTAGTCCCAGCTACTTGGGAAGCTGAGGCAGGACAATCACTTGAGCCTAGGAGGCAGAGGTTGTAGTGAGCCAAGATCGCATCACTGCACTCCAGCCTGGACCACTGCACTCCAGCCTGGGTTACAGAACGAGACTCCGTCTCAAAAAAAAAAGAAGAAAAAGAAAGTTCTACTGCTGTCCCGCAGGTGCTGTTGGCCATCTAACCTGAGTCTGGATCACAGCTGTGTGCCCATCTTTTTCTGGAATCCTCTGTGTTTTTATGTCATGATTATTTGTTTTTAAGAGACAGGGGTCTTGTGGTTTCACCCAGGGTGAAGTCCAGCGGTGCAGTTACAGCCTTTTTCTCCCGAGTTCGAGGGATTTTCCCACCACAGCTTCCCAAAGTGTTGGGATTACAGGTGTAAACCACCACACCCAGCTTCATGTTTTGAAATTTTTAACTCCCTTTTCAGTGAGCCTTTCCCTTTTTCTGATGAGCAAGCCAAAATTATCACTATAAAAATTTAAAAGGGAAGTTTTTCTCCCTTTCTGCTGCTTGTGCTCTCTCTCACTCTCTCTCTTGCATATACACTCTTGTGCGTGCTCATTCGCGCGCTCTGTGTGTGTGTGTGTGTTAGGATCTCACTTTGTTGCCTAGGCTTGAGTGCAAAAGCAATCCTCCTGCCTCAGCTTCCCAAGTAGCTGGAACTATAGGCACAAGTCACCACACCTAGATAATTTTTTTAAAATTTTTTTGTAGAGATGGGGTCTCACTATATTCCCCAGGCTGGTCTCAAATTCCTGGGCTCAGTCCTCTCACCTTGACCTCCCAAAGTGTTGGGATTACAGGCATGAGCCACTGCACCTGGCCTTGCTGCTTTCTTGAGCTGCCTTTTGGTTCTCCTGCCATCCAGTTTATACTCGATGCTGACCTGTGATTTTGACGCTGTGTATGTGGAGTTTGGGTTTCAGAGCACTTTTGTAATCCAAATGCTACATTTTTCTTAGCCCTCTTCCAATTGTGACATAAGAGGATTCTGAGAACCTTGTAATGAGATGTTGTCTTTTGCTGAAGAATTCTGTTTCTCAGGGTGTGGAAATGGAGACAGTGTCATTCATTTTGTCCTTCTGAACAAGGCTGTGTATACACACAGCAAGAGTGGCGGTATGGTTTGGCTGTGTCCCCACCCAAATCTCATCTTGAATTGTAGCTCTCATAATCCCCACGTATTGTGGGAGAGACCTAGTGCGAGGTAATTGAATCATGGGGGCAGATTTTCCCTATGTTGTTCCCGTGATAGTGAATAAGTCTCACGAGATCTGATGGTTTTATAAAGGGCGGTTCCCCTGCACACGCTCTCTTGCCTGCTGCCACGTAAGAGGTGCCTTTGCCCTTCCTTTGCCTTCTGCTATGATTGCGAGGCCTCCCCAGCCGTATGGAACTGTGAGTCCGTTCAGCCTTTTTCCTTTATAAATTACCCAGTCTTGGATATTTCTTTATTAGCAGTGTGAGAATGGACTAATACAAGTGGGCTGTCCATTTTTGGAATCAGAGTTTTGGATTATGGAGTTACCTGGATATAGCTTATACTCCTGGCTGTGTCATTCCCTGGGAGAGTTGTTTAACTTCACCCTTGGCATTGGAATAATGAGTAAATACACTCCTTGATTTGTTAGGGGAGGATTTCAGCCCCAAGCCCACAGTCAAGCACAGATGTCATCTGGGCCAGAACATTGATAGGCCTCTGTTCTGGTCCTACTTAGAGTCATGAATACCTATAACTAGTACTTGTAATGATGATCTGAAATTGTCAAAACAGTCTGTTCTTTGTAATAAGCTCTACACACAGGTGGTTTAGATATTTATTACATTAGCACTTATTTTTACAAGACACAGATGTTGCCAAGAGTGATGAAATAGCTTCCATGGTCATTGCTTGTGCATGGCTGAATGGAAGGCAAATTGGAGAAACTTCTTTGGAGGACAGTTTGGTAGTGTATATTAGAAAGAAGCTTAAAAATGAAGCCTTTCGACCCATGTCAGGAATGTATACTAAGAGCAGTAATTGGATGCGCAAACATTTGTGTACAAGTACACATGCATTTAATTACAAAGTGATGGTTTAATTGTTTATCACACAGTGTTTATCTGGTTTTAGTATTGTTTATGAAGAATATTTAATGATAAGTGAAAATGGCTTGCAGTGGAACTTTCTTTTCTACTTTTTTTTTTTGTTTTGAGCTGGAGTCTCGCTCTGTTGCCTAGGCTGGAGTGCAGTAGTGCAGTATCAGCTCACTGCAACCTCTGCCTCCTGGGTTCAAGCGATTCTCATGCCTCAGCCTCTTGAGAAGCTGGGATTACAGGTGTGTGCCACCACACCTGGCTAATTTTTGTATTTTTAGTAGAGATGGGGTTTTTCCATGTTGATCAGGCTGGTCTTGAACTCCTGACCTCAGGTGATTTGCCCACCTCAGCCTCCCAAAGTGCTAGGATTACAGACATGAGCCGCCATGCCCAGCCTTTCTTTTTGAACTCAGAGTTATATCCATGAAATGAAACCCCTGGTTTGCTTTAAAATTAAACTTCACGCATGGCAGCCAAGCGGGAGAGAATAGCCTTGGAATATTAATAGGCTATGAGGTCTTGGGAGTGTGTTTTCCTTCTTAAAGGCTTACATTCACATAGGTAAAAGATTGCAGTGCTCTATAACGCTTTTTATATTATATTTTATTTATTTTATTTTTTATTTCATGTTTTTGAGATGGAGTTTTACTCTTGTTGCCCAGGCTGCTGGAGTGCAATGGCACGATCTCGGCTCACCTCAACCTCCACCTCCCGGGTTCAAGTGATTCTCCTGCCTCAGCCTCCCGAGTAGCTGGGATTATAGGCATGGGCCACCACAGCTGGCTAATTTTGTAATTTTTAGTAGAGATGGGGTTTCACCATGTTGGTCAGGCTGGTCTCGAACTCCTGACCTCAGGTGATCTGCCCACCTCGGCTTCCCAGACTTCTAGGACTACTGGTGTGAGCCGCTGCGCTCTGTCTACAAGGCTTTTTAAAATGAAAAATAGCAGTTCCTTGCTTCCTTGTGGGAGCCCCCACATTTCACTCCCTATGGGCAAACTCGAGCTCTTTAACTCTTTTAAGCTGATTTTGTTCTTGCCTTCCCTGCTTCCACATGATATGTTTCTGCTGTTGCTACTTCTTTTTTCTTTGTGTAAAGTGGTACTGCTTTATTAACTCTTACTTTGCTGCCCCAACCTTCCTTCACATTTCTATTACTGTAGTCATATCAGTATTGTTCACAGCTGTGTCCTGTATGTGGTGATAATGTTGTCCTGTTCCCTGTTGCAATTTCTTCTGCAACTACTGTGGTTTCGCTGGAATTAATACTGTACTTATCTGGTGTCTTTGAAACCTCTGGTCACAGGTCTCTGTGACCACAGCATTAATTAAACCTCCAGCTACTCCCCAAGTGTTGAAATATCTTCTTAGCAATTTCCAGTACCTGTGTGTTATGTTTTCCTGGTGAGCTCTGAAGCCCCACCTTCCTCTCTCTTATCTGGACTGGTTGTCCTCTGAGCCAGACCCTGGCGTGGCGGGTGAGGCGCGGGGTCACTCTTCCTCATCATCCCAGGGCTTGTTTTTACCTTTCCCTTCTGCCTGAGTTTTTTTTCTTTTTTCCTAGTTTACTCTGGTTTTGGTGGGGGATTTTTTTCAGTAACTGCCTGGGGAGAGTATGAGAAAGTCACAGTTTTTAGGTTTTCCATGTCTGAAAACATTTTATTCTGCACATACACTTCATTGATGGTTTGTCTGAATATAGAATTCTAGAGTAGCAATTATTTCCCCCAAGAATTTTCAGGCTACTTTTCCTTCAGAGAAGAGGACATGCATGGGGTCACTGTTTTTAGAATGCCAACTGTTCATTTACTAAAATGAATCTTTTTTTTTTCTTCCAAAAGTACTGTTTTTGAAAAAGTATACAAAAAAGTACTGGAAAGCTCAATGGCTTTCCAGCTTCCACTACTGCTGCTGAGAATTGGAATACCTTGTTAGTGCCTAATTGAGTGGAACCAATGTTTTTTCTTTGCTCCTCTGTAGGGTTTTTGCTTCCAGTGTTCAGAAATTTCATGATGCTGCGTTTTGGTGCAGATTGTCCCTTTTTACATGTACTTTAGGCTTCTGAATTTTAAAAATTTTCCAAATAAATGTCTTTTTTACCCAAAAAATTGTTATAAAAAATCTGGTACATAGTACTTTTGAAAAAAAAAATGACCCATTTTAATAAAAAGTTTCTGGTTCCCAAACAGTTGGCATTCTAAAAACAGTGACCCTGTACATGTCCTGTTCCCTGAGGGCCTAGCCAGGGTCACTTGCAGGTTTGCTAAAAGTGGAAGGAGAGAACTTCTGTTCTCTGTGTGCCTGGGTTGCATTGGTACAGATGGGCTTCTTGGGGAGGGAGAATGTGGAAAGCTGTTGTTTTTGAAAGACCTAGCACTGAATCAACTTGATATTTCAGGGAGTCAGTGTATATTTTTGGGGATGATGTGGTAATTGTGTGCATTTGTTAAAGTTTTTGATGATCCTGTGGAGTTACTATGGAAGGATATGGTGGACTTAGTGCTGTATGAAAAAAAAGAACAAACAAGGAAGGTGACAGGCACACACTAAGTCTTTATTTTATTTTATTTTTTTTTGAGACAGATTCTCGCTCTGTCGCCCAGGCTGGAGTGCAGTGACATGATTTTGGCTCACTACAACCTCTGGCTCCTGGGCTCCAGCGATTCTCCTGCCTCAGCCTCCCGAGCAGCTGGGACTACAGGTGCTCGCCCCCATGCCTGGCTGATTTTTTGTATTTTTAGTAGAGACAGGGTTTCACTGTGTTAGCCAGGATGGTCTCAATCTCCTGACATGATCTGCCTGCCTTGGCCTCCAAAAGTGCTGGAATTACAGGCATGAGCCACCATGCCTGGCCCTAAGTCTTTATTTTTAATTAAAAATTTTTTAAAACTCTTTTTTTTAATTTTTTTTTTAAATTTTAAAAATTTAAAAATTTTTAAATTTTAAAAATTTTAAATTTAAAATTTTTTTTTTAATTTTTAATAAATTTTTTTTTAATTTTTTTTTTTTTTATTTTTAAAAAGTTTCATTATTAGTTTTTAGAGACAGGGTCTTGCTCAATCGCCCAGGCTGGAGTGTGGTTGTACGGTCATAGTTTACTGTAACCCAGAATTGCTGATCTCAGTGAGCGATCCTCCTGCCTTGGCCTCCTGAGTCACTGAGACTACAGGTAAACCCCACCATGCCTGGCTAATTTTTATTTTGTAGAGATGAGAGGTCTCACTATGTTGCCTGGCCAGTCTCAGAACTCTTGGGCTCAAGCAGTGCTCCCATCTTGGCCCCACACTAAGTCTTAAATTGATAAGGAGACATGTTGCCTTTCTTGAAATGCATTTGTCTTAAATGCTGGCTAGAAAATGTTGTAACATTCATGCCTAAACAAAAGACCAAAAGTTTTCTGGTGAGCATTAGAACATAGTCTCACAGTCATAAGAATATACAGTAAGATAATATATATTAAAACCATTGCTCTAATTAGAAATAGCTGGTGACTTTTTTCCCCATCATTTTATTGTAAAAATTTTCAGATAACACAGAAAAGCTGCAGAAATTTCACAGTGATCATCTATATATGGACTACTAAGATTCTATGATTAAACTTTTAAAAAGCTACTTTTACAAGTAACATTTTACTTATATCACGTACACACATTACTCCATCCATCCTTCAGTCCATCTTATTTTTTGATGGATTTCATTTCAGACTAAGTTGTGGGCCTCAGTGTACCTCACCTCAGTAACTTGAGCATGCACATCATTAATATTTGTTTAGTTTCTTTTTGGTTTACATGTGTGAAATGCACGTTTGGCATCCCGTGCATTGCCTGCTGAGTTGCCTATGCATGCTTTCTTCTTGGAGCAGTTGCCCCTTTTGCTTCAGCAACGCCTACATTTGTGGTAGGTTGTTGTAAGACACCTTGGGTACGCCGGGCACAGTGGCTCATGCCTGTAATCCCAGCACTTTGGGAGGCTGAGACAGGTGGATCATTTGAGGTCCGGACTTCAAGACTAGTCTGTCCAACATAGTGTAACTGCATCTAAAATAAAAATACAAAAATTAGCTGAGTGCAGTGGTGCATGCTTGTAATCCCAGCTACTCAGGAGGCTGAGGTAGGAGAATCTCTTACACCTGGGAGGCGGAGGTTGAAGTGAGCCAAGATCGCACCACTGCTCTCCAGCCTGGGCAACAGACCGAGACATCATCTCAAAACAAAAACAAAAAACAAAAACAAAATGACACCTTGGGTGATTGGATTGGGAAACTTAGGGCTAGCTGGAGGGGTTTCTGCAGCGGGAGGCTTCCAGTAGAAGAAAAGAAAGACCTCATGGATGAGCCCCTTGACTCTGTATTCTAAGGAAATAAGGCATGAAAAAGGACTTCACCTTTTTTCAGTGGATGTGGGGGCCAAATGATTGCTTCTGCCTGAGAGACTTCCTCTTTGGAGGGAGATGTTCTCAGATTTTCCTCGCTTCGATTTTATACTCTCTTTTAGAGGTTTGTTCAGGTTGATGCATCTTCTCTTCACTCTGAGCTCTTTCTGCAGTTTGAACAGACAAAAAGGTCAAGGACTTTGTTATTAGCAATGTTGATGGGTGTAGGTTGTGGGTTTATTGCTTGTTTTAACTTCCTCTAACAGCTTTTCCTTTTTCTTCTCATTTCTTTCTTTAGTGAATCAGTTTATCAAATAGAACTGTAACTTCCTGTTTTGCACGTTGACGTTATGTATTGAACGTGTTCAGTGGCATGGTTTACCTGTTCGGTTTTTTTTTTTTTCCAGCCTATGCCTAACTGCCAGGCCATCTTCCAGATTAGCATCTTTCAGACTGCTGCAAAACCATTCCTGCTGATGGCCTTTTTAAAGGCTTGGCAAAATTTTGTACGCATCATCTTTTTTTTATTTTTTTTGAGACAGGGTCTCACTATGTTGCCCAGGCTGCAGTGCAGTGGTGCAATCTCCACTCACTGCAACCTCCACCTCCCAGGTTCAAGTGATTCTCCCACCTCAGCCTCCTGAGTGGCTGGGACTACAGTCACGTGCCACCACACCTGGCAATTTTTTTTAATTTTTAGTAGAGACAGGGTTTCACCATGTTGCCCAGGCTGGTCTCAAACTCCTTACCTCAAGTGATCCTCCCGCCTCAGCCTCCCAAAGGGCTGGGATTACAGGTGTGAGTCACTGCATCTCGCTATAATTCATCTTCTAGGGGAGCATTTGGGTGTGGCGATCTGTGGGTTCTTTCAGCTAGCTTCCTTACTTGTTCTTTCAGCTCATGCATGACTGTTGTTTCGATGGAGGTTTTCTGGCCAGTGTACGTTCTCTCAGTTGTGTGGCTGGCAGCATCTGAAAGTATTGTATAGTTTTCACCTTATTTTTACTTTTTTATTTTTTTTATTTTAAAGACAAGGTTTTGCCAGGTTGACCAGGCTGGTCTGAACTCCTGGGCTCATGTGATCCCCTCCTCAGCCTCCCAGAGTGCTGGGATTACAGGAGTGACCTGCCACCCTCGGCCTTCCACCTTATTTATTATTAAAAAAATTAAAATATGTATACAGAAAAGTTGAGGACAGTACAGTGAAGGCCCATAGTACCCATCACCTAAATTCTCTGGTGATCCTTTCCCCGCATTTGCCTTACATAAGGATGAGTGTTGTGTGGTTTTTCTTTTATTCTTGTGGAACCAATTCAGAATCATATGTTGCCTTTTGTCTTGTCCAGTAGACTTACTTCATTGTGACTTACTTCATTGTAGCCCTCCCTAGCATGAGTGAGTGTGCTTTTGCATGGCCACACTCTCTAATTTTAAAAGTAGTTCATATTTACATTTGCCCAGTTACTCCCTAAGTTTTAAAAAACTTGTGGGATCAGAATGTACTCAACATTACACAGTGAATTTGTTTATAAAGTTGAATTTGTATCTCTTATATCTTTCAATTCATAGCAGTCTTCCTTATTTTTTAAAATACTTTGACTGTGATTAGGAAACAGTTCAGATATTTACAGAAATACATGGGAACATGATTCCCATTCATACATTGCCTGGCTTTAGCACAAGTACATGGGAATATAGTAATTCCTACTCACACTGGGCGCAGTGGCTCACGCCTGTAATCCCAGCACTTGGGAGGCCAAGGCAGGCGGATCACGAGGTCAGGAGTTCAGGACCAGCCTGGCCAATATGGTGAAACCCTGTCTCTACTAAAAATACAAAAATTAGCTGGGAGTGGTGGCGTGTGCCTGTTGTTCCAGCTAGTTGGGAGGCTGAGGCAGAAGAATCCCTTGAACCTGGGAGGCAGAGGTCGCAGTGAGCTGCGATTGTGCCACTGCAGTCCAGCCTGGGAGACGGAGTGAGATTCCATTCGCCCCCCCAAACACACACACACACACTATTCCTACTCACGCATCGCCTGGCTTTAGCACAAGTACATGGGAATATAATTCCCACCTACACATTGCCTGGCTTTAGCGTTTATCAGCTTATGGCTGATCTCTTTCATCTAGGCCCTGCCACTTTCCTCTGTATTACAAATCTCAGACATTAAATTCATTAGCTTTTTACTGTTGTCTTTAAAAGATAAATTAGAAATATAAGTGTCATTGTCACACTACTACCAGGATTGTAATCATTGTTCATATTTCCAGTTCTTATCTGTCAGGAATGTTTTTAATTGTATGAAGAAAGGGAGTTCTGTGGGGTTTTTTCGTTTAAACCATCACAAGTTTGGAATGAGATTCCCAACTTTGAAGTCTAGCATCTGTTCTCAGCATGTGACACACGGAGGGTAGCTCTATGTTTTGACACTTTTATAAAAAATTATCATCTTGGTCAGATAAGAGTTTGGTGACGCCTAGGAGGATGTCTTTTCAGGCTAGTGGAAATAATGAGGTAGAAACTGGGATTAAGTTGTACAGTGAGGATCCTGTTTGGCAGCGTCCTCCTTTGGGTAAAGCTGAAGATGCCTGCTGGTGTCTGGCTGCTGCATGGCTGTGGGAAATGGAGGAAGGGGTCTGGCTGGGGAGGAGGGAACTATCCAGGATGACCCTTGACGTCTCTCATCCCCACAGTTCCTTTCATTTGAGACAGCCTTGCCCCACCCACCCGGCCCTGAGCTGACTCCTCATTGCTTGCCAAGACTGCATAAAACGCTGCTATGTTAGTGGTTTGTTTTCCTGTGATTTTTCTCCCGTGAAGTCAAGCACCTTATGGAGAGGGATGGATTCTTCCTGATCATCTCTGCTATGGTGGGGCGGGGCTCCATGTTGATGGTGAATAGCCTCTCTGTGTTCATGTAATGCCCCAGCCACCATGACTAGTCACACGTGTGCCTGCCACACACCATGCTTCCTTTTCCCATTCCTTCCCTGAGTTAGCCAGTCACTTAGGAGGAATTGGGCTGTCTCGGGCCTCCTCCTGAGAGGATCAGTGCATGGCTAGACATGCTACCTTTTACTTTATAATTCTTTGATGACTTTCACACTACCTTTTTCTTTATAATTAAAGAAAGTGTTATACAACCTTGTTGTGGTGTAATTGGCATACAACTAAGTGCACAGATTTAAAGCTTCAGTTTAATGAGTTTTAACATGTATATACCTGTGAAGCTTTCCTTTTCACTTTCCCTTTTAGGCTTCTTAAAGGGGATGAACAGCCAGAGGAAGGGACTCTGTAACTGCTTTTTGTCTTGTCTCTTTTTAGCCTTCTTAAAGGGGATGAGCAGCCAGAGGAGGAGACTCTGTAACTGCTCTTGTCTTGAGACTTGCTTTTCCAAATCCCAATGGAAAATCGGTGTATTCTGCTCTCCTTTAGCCAAGCACCAGTATTAAAAGTTGGTATATTCACATTTTGGCAGTGTTTCTATTTATAGTTAACACAGTGGTGAGTGAATTTGAAAATATAGGGAGACCTGGAAGGATCTTTTCTTTCTTCTGGTAGAGACTAGCTGAGGTTAGGAGTTGCCTGGTTTGGGTAGAAGGGTCAGGACTCTGGATGCAGATGAATCTGGTTTGTGAGCACCCACTCTGCTGCTTAGGACAGGACCACCTGTTGTTGGACCAGCCACGGATCTCAGTCACAGCATCTTCCACTGTGAGACCATGAAGGGGCATGCAGGGGAGTCTAAGAAGGCTGACATTGAGGTATTCATGTTACTTAATTGATACGGTGTGCAGTATTTAGGTAGAAAAGCTCAGACTTCAGCTCTGTGCAATATATCCATGTCACAGAATTACACTGGTACCCCAATCAAAAGGCCCCAGACTGGTGAATTTCCTAGGGGGCCAATTATTCTCTTTCCCTTTCAAATTAAAATATGTGGGCCAGGTGCATATAATATACGGGCTCACATCTCAAATCCCAGCATGTTGGGAGGCTGAGGCGGGCAGATCATTTGAGACCAGGAGTTCAAGACTATCCTGGCCAATATGGCGAAGTCCTATCTCTACTAAAAATTACAAAAATTAGCTGGATGTGGTGGCACATGCCTACAATCCCAGTTACTCATGTGGCTGGGGCACGAGAATTGCTTGAACCCAGGAGGCGGAGGCTGCAGTGAGCCGAGATTACACCACTACACTGGAGCCTAGGCAATAGAGCAAGACTCCATCTCAAAAAATACACACACACACACACACACACACACACACACACACATGTACATTGCTAAACACAGCCCAGTTGTGTAACATGTTTTAAAAATTAACTTTTATTATTATTTTTTGAGACAGAGTGCAGTGGCATAATTACAGCTCACCACACCCTTGACCTCCTGGGCTCAGGTGACTCAAAATTCTTTATACTCAGCTCATTTTTTAAAACTTCAGGTATAATTTATGCACGAAACAGCCGCATATTAAGTGCTCAACTGGGTGGGTTTTGACAGTTGTACATGCACCTGGAGCCACCACTCCAAATAAAACATGGAACGCTTTCATCATTCCAGAAGGCTTTCTTCATCTTCTCTCCTCTTTCTGATTTCCGTCACCGTAGGTAAATTTCTTTGTTAGGGAATAAATGGGGTTGTTGCCGGATGTGCTGTTCTGTGTCTGGCTTCTTTGTAAAGCTCAGCATGGTGTGAGATTCATCCACGTTTTTTCCTTTTGGTTGCTGAGTAATGTTTATATAGACATATCATGATTTATCCTTTGTCCTGTTGATGAAGATTTGGATTATTTCCCATTTTTGGCTATTGGGAATAAGATTGAACACTTTTTATAAGTCCATTGTGGACCTGTGTTTTCATTTTTCTAGGGGAAATGTTTGGGAGTGGAGTGCTGGATGTTGTGGGATGTGTGTCTGGCTTGAGAAGTTGTACTGTCTGACATGGACAGCGTGTGAGTGCTCCACCCCTCCTGCTCTTGCCCACGGGAACGTGAGATGCCGTAAGCACTTATATGGAGGTCTGATTTACATATTATAAGTTAATCCTTTTCAGTGTACAGTTTGGTATGTTTGAACAGTCATACACAACTGTGTGACTGCCGCCACATTTGGGTGAATACACTCTTTGGAAAGGTTTTTGCGTGCCCTTCTGGCCCCTGGCACCATTGCTGGGGTTTTGATGACTGTGGGTTAGGTTGGTCTTTCTTAGAGCTTCTGTCAGTACATGCATCTAGCATGTGTCCTTGTGTTTGGCTTCTTTCACATGGTGTGGCTTTGCGATTCATCCATGTGCTTGTGTGGATCAGCAGTTTGTCCCTTTGCTTGCTGAGTAGGATTTGTATGGATGCACCAGTGTGTTTATCCATCTGTCACCTTGTGGGCGTTTGGGCCATTGCCGGCTTTCAATCATTGTGAATATGGCTGCTGTGGACATAGCTGTCCAGAGACCCTCTCCCCTCCCTGAGACCAAACCTCTCTTCTCTGTCGGGATCAGGAAGGGACACCTAACTGCTCATTCAGCAAACTCCACCACTCTTCGAGATGGGGCCTCTTTATCTGCTTCTGGAGATAGGTTGGTTGCCAGCAGTTTCCAGGGCTTTGCGGAAGGGCTCTCTTGGTGCCAGCGGCTCCTCACTACTGGCTGAGAGTGCCGCTGTCTCAAGTCTGCTCAGTCATCATCTTCCACTTCAGCTTGCCAGGCTTCAGCATGCTGTCTTCTCTTCCATTCTTGGTATGTTTTATGTCTTTTTTCTCTTAATCTGCTTTATTGTCATTTTCCTGTCATTTTGTATGGGAGAAAAAGCAAGTATGTGTGTTCAGCCTTCTCCCTTGACCCAGAGGGCTTTGTGCCATAGAGTGCTTAGCCAGTCCTAGTGTTGGGCAAGTTTGTCCTTTGTTTTTGCTGTAACAACACTGTAATGAGCATGCTTACAGTTAAGTTTCAATGTGTATCTATATCCATGTGTATTGCTTTAAGGCCGACTTCTAGAAGAGGAACTGTGAGATTCAAAGGCATATATGCGGCTGGGCACAGTGGCTCATGCCTGTAATCCCAGCACTTTGGGAGGCCAAGGCGGGTGGATCATGAGGTCAAGAGATTGAGACCATCCTGGCTAACATAGTGAAACCCCGTCTCTACTAAAAATGCGAAAGTTAGCCAGGCGTGGTGGCGTGCACCTGTAGTCCCACCTACTTGGGAGACTGAGGCAGGAAAATCACTTGAACCCTGAAGGTGGAGGTTGTAGTGAGCTGAGATTGAGCCACTGCACTCCCTCCTGGTGACAGAAGGAGACTCCGTCTCAAAAAAAAAAAAAAAAAAAATAAACCAAGGCATATATACTTTTGATGCTAGATTTAGCTCCAGGAAGGCCATACCAATTTTAAATTGCAGCAAGACAAGACAGTTTTTATTTCCTGTCCTTGTGTGAGCATTCCATCTGTAGACTGTTCTCCTTTGGTATTTTTTCCTCCTCCCCAACACCCTGCCACCACACAACACGTGCAGGCACATACGCACACAAAGTAAGAAATGAAGTCAGATCTTAGTGGAAGAGAGTGGGGGTGGCAGTGGCAGCAGGTCTGGTGAGTTGTGTGTGGCTGACACGCAGCCTGGCTCCTCCCTGCATGCATCCTTCCCCTGTGCCTGAACCGGCTTGGGTGAGCTTAGGCCATTGCCTTGTTTGTTTCAGGTTACAGTCCTGGCACACCTTACAAAGTGTCCTGTTCCCCCACCAGCGGGGCTGTGCCGCCATACTCCTCCTCCCCGAACCCCTACCAGACTGCCGTGTACCCCGTGCGAAGTGCCTACCCCCAGCAGAGCCCGTATGCACAGGTATGCTTGGCTACACACTGTCATGGGGGAAGGGTTGATACCACCTGGGCCCTGGGACTCTGTAGCAATTGTCTCTCTTCTCTCCACAGCAAGGCACGTACTACACACAGCCGTTGTATGCAGCACCTCCTCACGTCATCCACCACACCACAGTGGTGCAGCCCAACGGCATGCCGGCAACAGTGTACCCTGCTCCCATCCCCGCTCCTAGAGGCAATGGGGTCACCATGGGCATGGTGGCTGGGACCACCATGGCCATGTCGGCAGGTAAGTTCTCGTTCCTGGGTGTCTGTCCTATGGTGTTCCCTAGAGCTGGGAGAGGGGGAGTTCATGAGTCCTCTGACCCTTGGCGGTAGGTTTTTATGGCTGTAGTTGTGTGGAAGGACAGAAAATTCTTTGGGGAAAAAACAGCAGATTATCTTTTACTTTGCTTCCCTGAGTGACCTTTTGTGGAGCCCTCTGTAAATCTGATGGGCTCACTTTGTTGGTGAACTGAACCATTTGGCAATGTGGGATGTGCCGCCGACTCCCCCCACCCCCATGACTGTGTAAAACTTTAGGGGAAGGAGGACACTTTGTGTACCAGGGGTGGCTGGCCCTCTTTCCTTCCCTTGAGGGGAACTTGTCTTTGCAGGTCAGGTTGTCTTTATGGGGATGTTTTCATCTAGGAGAGCTGGACTTCTGTTGATAGAAGGAACAGCTGCCTGTAGAAATCCTTTGGCATTTATCTACCATACTTGACTTCCCAAGGCCTCCTCTAAGGAAAATAAACCGTGGAGAGATGAGGCCCCTGGCTAGGGTGAGCACATCTCCACAGAAGCCCTGGGAGCTTGATCTGATGTCTAGGGATTGGGTGGCCACCCAGTCGATATGGATTCACCTCCTGGTCTGTGGGGGAATATGGCCACCTTTACATCATGCCCACACAAAAAGCATACTGTTCCCTCCTTGTTTTTCTGGACTTCACTTCAGCTAAAGAAATTATGCCAGAGAGAAAGGCATTCCAGGATATTATGTGTGCTTCAACCTAGACTCTGATTTGGTTTTCCCTGTACTTATCTGTCAAGGAACAGGAGACTGGGCATAGACAGAAATTGCTGGTTTGAGGCACAGGGAGGGTGGGCAGCGGGTACCAGGTTGGGTGTGGGTGCAGGGAGTGAAGCCCACTGTGTTGGAGGTGTTGCTGGTCCATAAATGGACTCAGGTAGTTGCAGAGTTTCTGCAGTTGTAGGAAAAATAGATTTAAAGAACTCAGAAGCTCATGTAGTTTAGAATCCTCATTTCTTTTTTTTACATTTATTTTTAAATTTTTAATATATTTTTTGAGACAGGGTCTCACCCTGTTGCCCAGGATGGAGTGCAGTGGTATGATCTTGGCTTACTTCAGTCTCTGCCTTCTGGGTTCAAGTGATTCTCCCACCTCAGCCTCCCCAGTAGCTGGAACTACAGGCAGGCGCCACCATGCCCGGCTAATTTTTTTTATTTTTTATTTTTTGGTAGAGATGGGATTTCACCATGTTGGCCAGGCTGATCTCAAACTCCTGACCTCAGGTGATCCACCTGCCTCTGCCTCCCAGAGCGCTAGGCTTACAGGTGTGAGTCACTATTCCCAGCCTCTTGTTTTTTATTTGTTTTTACTATCTGAACTTTTTTTTTTTTTTTTTTTTTTTGAGACAAGGTCTTGCCGTGTTGCCCAGGCTTAAATGCAGTGGTGCGATCACGGTTCACTGTAGTTTGAAATTCCTGGGCTCAAGCCATCCCCCCCTTAGCCTCCTCTGTAAGCATCTACTACACCTGGCTAATTATAAAACTTTTTTTGTAGAGCTGGGATCTCACTATGTTCGTAGCCCAGGTGCATCTCAAACTCCTGAGCTTAAGCTGTCCACCCACCCCAGCCTCCCAGAGTGTTGGGATTACAGGTGTGAGCCCCTGTGCCCAGCCCATCAACCATTTTTAAGTATGGTTCAGTACTGTTAAGTATATTCACATTGTTGTGAAACAGAGCTCAGAGCTTCTTTATCCTGCAAATCTGAAACTCCTGTACTCATTAAATGCTAACTCCCCATTCTCTGTCTCCCCCAACTCCTGGCACCACCGGCCCCATTTTACTTTCTGTCTCTGAATTTGACTGCTCTGGGTACTTCATTGAAGTGGAATCATACAATATTTGTCTTTTAGTGACTGGCTTATTTCTCTTAGCATTATATCCTCAAAGTTCATCTATATTGTAGCATGTGTCAGAATTTCTGTCCTTGTTAAGGCTGAATAATACTCATTTTTAAATTTTATAGTCTATCATCTGACATATAAAAATTATTGGGTGTGCTTTATGAAGGGGGCACACAAAAGGCTTTTACAAACATACTGTCTGTGGAAGCTTGCTGTGTGGATACAACTTTTGGGTGTAGGAGATTATCTAATCAGAGTTCCAACAGTGTCTAGGTTGAGACTATCCCTCTTCCTGTATACCTTCCTCTTTGCAAAGAGGCCAGGACTCTGTGTGACTGTGTGCGTGTCAGGCAGTGTGGAGCTGTGCAGGAGGTCGGCCTCATGTTACGTGCTGCTCTTTCTTCCAGGTACTTTGCTGACTGCTCACTCCCCGACTCCTGTCGCCCCTCACCCGGTCACTGTGCCCACGTACCGGGCCCCAGGAACACCCACTTACAGCTATGTGCCCCCTCAGTGGTGATCACCTGCAAGTGTAAGTGACCAGTGAAGGCTGAGCCAGCCTTTGATGAATGAGCATTTCCGTGGGAGAGTGGCAAATTTACCACATATTTAAGCACTAAACGAGGAAAATATGCCTGACCCTGGATCCAGAGGCAATGCAGTGTTTAAATTTTTTGCTTTTATTGGGACACTACAGAGTAGAAGAAAGAAGGAACCATTGAATACCAACTGTTGACACTGTCCATCTTGAGCCTTACCTGGAATATGCTGTAACCTCACACCTGCCTGCTGCAGGAAATAGGGCTTCAGTATAATTGGGGGTCTCTAGGAAGGAGGTGGGAACCAGGTCCAGCAGCTTTGCCCATTGCTGCCCTTTCCGACCCTGGTGAACCTTGCCCTCCTTGAGATTTTGGAGTAGCAGTGCCAGAGAGCTCTGTGTGACTGTCTGTCTTCCTTTCTGCAGGTGTGAGGATGGAGCTGTGCAGTCACATCATTGGGGATTCCACAGCTGGTGCTGCAGGCCTTGCGCCTCCAACCAGGACTTTCTTCTTAATGCTCTCGACACTTAGCTAAACACGACTATATCCCGGCCCAGCAGGTCCCAGCGCCGTTAGTCTCCAGCTGACTCTGTGGGTTGGTCTTAAAGCAAATTCTGTTTTGTGGACTGCCTGGCAATTTTTTAGCTAACTGTAATGATAAAAAGGGAGTATTAACCTATTCTGAATTATATCTAGTTGAATGCATGTTTAAAAAAAACAAACACAAAAAGCTTGCTCAATCTACCTGCAGTGACTGATGCAAAACCATCATATGCAAAATCCAAAGGAATGGAAACGTATTTTACAACTTGTATCACTAATGCACTGTTGTAATGTATGCAAAGTCTTAAAGTTATAAGTGTTAAAGTGAATTTCTTCATAGAGCATCTGAAATATCTTAGATGATTCTTCAACCTTTTGGGGTTGACGTGGGTTGCCAGTTAGGGATGTGGACTTTTTAGTTTTCAGCGACCTGTTTCTTTGGCACTGACTGTACCAGGAAGGAGTTGCAGGGCTTGGGAGAGAATAGGGAAGCCACAGCTGCTTGGGTGCAGCTGGTTAATGGGCATCCCTTTGACTTTAGGCTGGGTGGGGTCAGTGGAACAGGGACATGCTTAAAGCTCATCATGAAAGATGATAGTTGTGTGGCCAGCACAATTTGGGGCAAGGGGGTGGTTTATGTGTCAGCCAAGCAGTTTTTCTGCTATCTAAATTTTCATTACAATTCTCTTACAGAGAGAGATGATGTTTTTATATATCTTTATTGGAAAAGTCCTATGTAAAACTAAATTATTTTCCTGGGCTGGAAGAAATGTGAGAGAGAAACAGCCGTGCTTGGAGGGGGTATTATCTTCTGCTTCATTTAGTTTAGAAAATCATTCCATTTGTTTTCCCCCCGAGAAATGTTTGAATCAGCTGAAAACAGGTAGGCATTGCTGTTTTTCCCCTACAAAGAAGGGCAAAGGTTTTAGCTGTATGTTATGAAGAAAGTGGTATATTTAAGAATGATTAAAAAGGGAACAAAACTTTATTTAAAATTCCTCCTATTTCTTGTAGAAAGGCAGGGCCGTGGATGTGTCTGGAAATGTAGAAACCTGTAGCTGCTCCTGGGATCACCCACCTGATGGTGGTGACTTGTCCACTGAGGCAGCTGGAGGTGATGCTTAGAGATGGGGCAAGGGGGTGGCCAGTATCTGTTGTCTGGGAGCCTGTCCTGCCATCTCTCTTGCAGTTGAAGGCACTTGGCACAAAGTGAGCAGAGAGGGCCAAGCAGCGCTGGGGTGCATTTGCTGCCAGGATTTATTGTGGGAGAGGAATTTGAGTTTAGAATCTGGATCTTGTACATAAGAAATCAAGAGGCTTCCCCTTCCACACCTGCAAATATGCCTGCCTGCGCTGTATCGATGAGAGTGTGTGTCTGTTCTCAGTGAGGGTCAGAGTGGGGGTGAGGGGGGGCGTGAGGCTTGTGGGCAGGAACATGTATCTTCTTCCCAGCACAGTGTTTTGAGTGCTGTGGGCTCTGGTGGGAGGGGGGCTCTGCTCCTTTTCTTTCGCTGGCAGCTGGGTCAGGGCACTGATGCCCGGTGAGGATGCCCACTAGCATTCTGCCCCAGTTTGGGGGGGGGGCACCTGACCACTGAGCCTTTGGTAACTTTACTTTTTTATAGTAAGTACTCCTCATAATTTTCTTTTTCACATCTTATTTTATAAGAAGTTTAGGAATATTTTTTGCATGGATCATTGTAAACAGCAGATTCTTTATTCCTGATGTCTATTAACATAGAATGTTTACTGATAAGTACTTTAAATTGCTTCATGAGCACTTAACCCATCTTAGTGTCTATGTGTCAGGGCAGACATTTACTGCAGGCACACAGTTTGTGCCCCTTTCTTCAAGTCTCTATGGGTAATTCCATCTGTTTGGTGGATGGTTGGCAGGATCAGTAGGTTCTGAAGGTTCCAGGGGTTCAGCTGACCAAGTAGCAGAGAAGTCTTTTTTCCTAATTGAGTGCTAGTAGGTTAGGATAAAATCTCACGATTTTAGTGTATGCTTTTAAGAAGCCCCACACAACAAAAATGGAAATACATACACGCACAACTGCCTGTAAGGGCTGGAGTCTTGGGGTTCGGGAGGAAGTCGGAAGTTACAGGCGTCTCTTCCGGCTTGCTTGGGACTTAGCACACACACGATGAGTGTTTTTACAAGCGCCTCATTAATTGGTGTTTTAAAGAGTAGGCTGCACCCCCCATGCCATATACATCAGCTTCATAAACACTTTTTTCCTCCCTATAATTTAACCTTTTTTCCCTTTTATGAAGTTGAGTTGAGAGACTTTATGAAATAAGTTTGCATTGCACATCTGTGCAGAAATCTTCCTGACTTTGAAACTATCAGGATATCAGCTATCAAATATGAAAGGTAGATAGCAGCTAAGAATCTGGTCTTGCGGAATAGTCATAAAACTGTCATAGGTTGTAATTTTACCAACAATCACTTCTAGTAAAATTAAAGTTAATTAAAGAATAGAACTTGGTTCAAAATTCTGTTAACAAAGCTGCATAATTTGTCCCTAAGCATATGGTGGAGCATTCTGAGAAATGTGCTTTTTGTGTGTTTGACATTCCTAGTTTGGAAGTCTTTCAGCTGAATTACTGTTCTTTTAGAAGTTGAGACAGGCAAGCGAAGGACCTAGTTCCTGTAAACATGGACATCGTGATGGGTACTTCAGAGATGTTTGTTCTACACTTTCTCCCCTTAGGCTTGGGAGGTGTGTTCCGTCATATGTGTTGCTGCTGCAGTTTCTCTGCTTATAGAAGTCTTGTTTGGGTCTGTGCTGGGGGCTGAGTGTTTAGTGTGAGCCAGTGATCCATGAGCTTGCTGCTCTGTGAAGGCCAGAGTCAGGGCCAGTCATGGTAATTGGCATGAAGGCACTTCCAGAACCTTTTATGTCTCTACATTATTCTTGGTGTGCCTCTTAGTAGGCCTGCCCATCTCTATCCTGGGAAACTGTTTCTTGAGTGCTATGCAAATGTGTTCACAGGAGATGGGGGTGATCCTGAGCCCTGGGCTGGGTGCCTGGTCAGTGAGTGTCCTGCTCTTTCCCAGCTGGGCATACATTTCCTTGCTCCTTCTGGTGGCATCATCTGGCTGTGATGAATGAAGTCTAGGAAATAATTTGCATGTGTCTTGGGGACACGTCAGTAACAAGAGGAAGTACATTATTATAGCAACTTGCAATGTACGAGTACCTGTCAGTGTTTTGCCTTGTAAGGTGTGTAAGGTATCTGTGAGTGTGCCAGTGAGTGGTGGTGAAAGGTCAACACGTACCAGCTATGGAAGTATTGGTGTCTGCTTTAAAAAGGAGACCAAGACTTGGCTTGTCCTTTTTAAACATTTGAGAACAGTATTACTCTGAACAGTTGGGCCACCCTCACGTCATCCACAGCTCGCCAGTTTGGCCACTGCCCAGACAGGACAAGACCTGCACTGGGTGCAGCTGCAGGTGGCAGGGGTGTGGCTTGAGGTGGGCAGCAGCATCTGGTCCTTCTCTCTGGTGTTTTCCGAGAGGGTCTCTAAAGCAGAGTGTGGTTGGCTTAGGGGAGGGCAGAGTGCGTATTTCTCCCCTCTAGCACCTCTGCATTTGTGGGTCTTACCTCTGCCTGGGCTTTCTGAAGGGTAGCGGCCTGTTGAGTATACTGCAGAGGACATGCTCTTACTGGTAGGTCCTGAGGGCTCCAGGGGCTCAACTGACCGACTAACAGAAGTGGGGTGTGTGTGGCCTTTTTGGGTAGGAAACTGCATGTTTCAGAAAGTTTGTCTCTTTTTCCTACTTCCCATTAGTTGAAGAATAGAGAGCCTGTGGAGATAGCCTTGTTTTGGTCCACAGGACTAAAGGGAGGTCACTTGGGAAGGGGAGACAGAGGAGTTGCGGCATCTGTGTAGGGAATCTGGGCCTGCAGAAGGATGGTGTGCTCCGAGGACTGGCATGACAGGTGCCTCCTCACCACAGGCTGTGCCCTGGGGCCCTGTGCAGACAGTGGGCTAGACTAGCTGGGACAGATCTCAGGCCAGCTGCCTGTGCCCTTGGCAGGGTTGCTGTGCTGGCCACACGGGAGGCCCCAGAGAGACTCATGGATTGTGACTAAAGAAGAAACGGTTCCTTTCTGTTTTTTAAAATGATTTTTAAATACAGTTTTTTACACCGTTCTCTTGGTACTTTTTTTAAGCTAAGTCAGCATTGTCTTCCATTGTTAAAGGCATCCCTCACCTCTGCATTGAACTTAACGTATCCACGCCAAGGAATGGAATTTCCATCCTGAGCCAGTTCAATTAGGTGTCAGTTCATATTATTTTAATTTTTTATGCAATCTGATGAGTAGATGAGCTCAGATTTAAAAATCTCAACAGCACGTTTATTGTAACAAGAATTGTTATGTATTAATACTGCAGTTTTCAATAAAGATTGACTTGTGTTGCATATTGTGGTTTTCTTGATTTCTCCATGTGCGTTTTGTCTAGAGGTAGCATGGCCTGCCTGGGAGTTGCTGGAGCTTCTCTCAAGTTAGGAGATTGCCAGGGGTTTTGAGAAGAAGGCCACCAAGGCTTCCAGCCCCAGTGACCTTGGCAGTGCTGAAGAGTATGGTGGAGGCAGCAGGTTGCAGGGGACTGTTTACCCAAGTGGGACAGGGAGGGAAGTAGCCCCGTGCTCCCCTCTGGCCTCTGTGGCCAGGGTCCTCCTGGGAAGACACATTCTTCCTCATTTCACCAAGCATGCTGAGCCCCAGAAACATGGCCAACTACTCACCCACCAAACTCATGTGGGCCAGCTCCAGTTAAACACAGGGAGGCAGTGAGCTTCTGCGGGTTGAGTGCCAGGGAGGGCAGAGCCATCTGTATTCCCCACCAACGTGGCCTGGCCCTGCCCTCCTTCCCCTCGGCAGCCAGCCCCACCTTAGCCTGTCTCCACTGAAGCCCAGAGGGTGTGAGCTGCCGCAGGTGAGCCCCCGCCCCACTTTTAGAGGCTGCTGGGCTTGTTCCTCCTTTTTAGGGAAAGGCCTAGGGTAGTGATGGTTAGCAGCCACCGGAAAATGCACGCACACTGACAGAAAACTGGCTAACAGCCAGGTTACTTTTCATAAATTTCTTTATGAAATTAAATATGGTTTCTGGATTGGAGAAGGAATAGTGCAAGAGTGACTATCCATGCTGCTGAATCCTGTGGGCCTCACGCCAGCTCGCCAGGCTCTGGCTCTGCTCCTGGCGCCTCTTGGCGGGGCGAGGCACCCTCTCCACACACTTGCTGCCTGGGCTGTGGGTCAGTCCTGCATGCTGAGCCACAGAATTCAGTCCTTACGGCTTCTCTAAGAAGTCCTTGTGGCTTCTCTAACAAGAATCAATTCTTTTTCTCCATTGGTAGAAAAACAAGATGACAAAATCCAAACAAAACCAGGAATGAGGTGGTTCTGGAGCCACCGCAAAGCCACAGGCAGACTGGCCACACAGCCCGACGGGGAGTGCGCAGCGGACTGTGTTGTTTTGTCCTGTCCACTACACATACACACGTGAAGAAGGTCTCCAGCAGCCAGGTGTCTAGAGGGGCTGGGAGGCGAAGGGCAGGTCTGGGCCTGACACAAGGGTATAGAATTCCTGGTTCCTGCCCTCCCAAGTGGCAGGCTGCCTGGCACCACTGGCCAGGCTGGGGACTTGGAGAACTAGAGGGCAGAGGGGCACATGGCCTGGCACTGCAGGCCGCAGAAGGCCGGAGAGTCCTGCCCAGAGGAGACAAGAAGAGGGTCCTGGGCAGGCAGTGCCTTCTCAGCCAGGCCTGGGCTGAGCTGCAGTTTCCCACTCCAGCAGTGACGCCCTACACAGGTCCACAGGGCAGACGGGGCCCAAGCTGCAAGGAGGCATTGGCGTGCGGGGTCTGCCCTCTTGCTGTTCTCTTCATGGCAACAGGAGCAGGGAAAAAAAGACAAGGGTACAGACCTGTCACGTCCTGGTGGCACAAGCAACTCCCCAGCCCAGCGCTGCTCGCTTCCAGGCAGAGGAAGGCCAGGTGGAGTGGGCCTGGGGGAAGAAAAACTCGGGGCCTCTGGCAGGAAGGCCCTGCAGGTCCCGTCAGGCAGGCACCAGTTCACTTGCGGAAGGGTGTCAGCCGGCTGATGCTGTGCCAGAAGGTGGATGGCTTCCGCCTGGGCTCCGCCAGCATCAGGACCTGCTGCTGGGGCCGGCTGCTGGGCAGAGCTGGGTGCTTCTGGCGTGTCAGGTAGCAGGGGCGGCCAACGGCTGAACAGAGACAGCAGGGGGTCATGGATGCTCGGGGCAGAGTGCCACCCCAGCTGTTGAGGGCAGGATGGGGCCCATCCCAGGGCTCTGCTTCAGAGCAGCCGTAGGAGGCAGTTTTGCCACATGGGATTTGCTCCTGGAGAGCTGACCACATCCACAAGCCCAGCCTGCCTGGGGCCTCTGGCCTGGGCCTGGCCGCCTGCAGCACCCTGAAGAGGGCGTGGCCTGTGCAAGGGCATGTGATGTTTCAGGAGCATGGCTCTCTCTGTAGAAATGGGGAGATCAGCTCCATCCCCACCCTACTCTGGATGCCTGTCAGGAAGGGGTCCTGGGAAAACAAACATTGTCACTGATGGCCCTGATCTGGGGCAGCCGAGGTGTTGAGAGTTAAGAATGTCAACCATACACTGACCCAAGCTTCACCAGTGGCCCGTTATCACCAACCTTTGGGAACAAACAGCTGCAAAGGGCAGTGGGCCCCCCTCAGGCCTGGTGGTTAGCTGGCTTGGCTTTCTGGGTCAGAGAAGGGAATGTGAGCAGGCAAGGGCCGGCCGAGGAGGTGGGGCTGCTGTCTGCCTACCTTTGGGCTTTCCTGTGACCTGCTGCTTGCTGGCGTTCAGCATGGCCTGCTTCCTCTGCAGTTCCGTGATGGAGAAGCCTGAGGGATGGGCACAAGTGAGGCTGCTGCCCCATTCCTCCTTGTACGGCACTTCTGGCCCCAGGTGCAGTTCTTTGCACACCTGCACCTTCCTCGTACCCAGGGTCTCATCATGTCCTGGGCACTAAGTGCTGGCCACAGCAGGGGCTGTTCCCCATTCTGCATAGTCAGTCTGCCTTGGCCAACCAGGGCAGAGAGCATACTCTGGTACCTTGTCCTGGGGCTCCCGGCAGAAAACCAAGATCCCCGAGTGCTTCCTCTGCCTGCCCATCTCTCACCTTGACTCAGTGTCTAGTGTCTTTTCCACTGCACTGGAGGCTCCTTCCCAGACCAAGCGCTGACCTGGTCGCTGCAATGGGTAAAGTGGGGGCCCGTGGACAGGAGGGAAGGTATAGCGGGGAGACGTCTGCGTGCATGGGGCTGGGGAGGCTTCTGAAGCCAGAACCACAGCCCAGTCTGTATGCTCTCCCAGGGCTTCTGCTGGCTAGAAAAGGCCCCCCCAACCCAGGTCCCAGCAACCCAGGGTACTGAGCAGAGGGCCCCGTCCTATGGAGTGTGTGCAAATGTGTGCATGTGTAGTGAAGCAACTCCCCAAAAGTCAGTAGACCCATGCCTTGGGGTTGAACTCTGAGGAACCATATCATGGGATAGGTAACCCTGCCATTGAGGTGATGAAGGCAAAGCCTTATGCTCACAACTGGGACCTAGAGGTACCTGGAGCCTCGCTATCCCCTGCAGCCTGAGAGGGCCGAGTGGCGCTGTCCTGACTGCCAGGCAGCCAGTCAGGCAGGAGCGCCGCGTGGGCCCTGGGGGCCGGGGGGTCTCGCACCTGTCTCCTGGTCCAGCCGCACCTGCTCCCGCTCCCTGGCAAAGGCCTTGAGCCAGCGCTGCTTCTGCTCAGGCTTCCTGGTGCACAGCAGGTGGCTGTCCCCTGTGGTGCCACAGTGCAGCCGGAAGGCGTTTTTGATGCTCACATGGAGGTCTCTGTCCTTCCCGTCCTCCAGGTCCACCACCTCCAGGCCGTCCATGTCCAGCCGGCCCTTGTAGTACAGCACATCCCGGCGGAGCAGGTCCTGCCAGATGCTGTCCTCAGCCCTGGCTGCCAAATCGCTCCCCTGACCATTTCCTGGCCGCTCCCACCTCCTCTCCCCAGCCACAGGAGGGGCTGCTGGTGGTGCCTCCACCTCCCTCGCAGACAGGGAGATCCTGAGGGCAGAGCAGGCCTGCTGCAGCCCACAGCTGTGCTGAGCCATGAGTGGAGAGGCCTTGCTCCTTTAATGCACAGCTACTGACTAGCCCGGGGTTGGCCCTGTCTTTGAGGTGGGGTGACTAAGACAGTGGCCCATGCCACACAGAAGAGCACCCATGGACAAGGAGGGCTTCATGGACGCAAGGACACGGGGCCATGTTTTGAAAGAGGAGCAGAACCTGGCAGCGTAGAGGAAGCTGGGAGGTGGCTAGAGCAGGGGACTCTGGGGTTGGAGAGAGGGCATGTAGAGGTCTGCAGGGAGAGAAGAGGTAGCTTGAGGAGCAAGCAGCCGTCAGGTCAGGAAAGACTGTGCTCTCGACAGCACCTGGTCTGGTCAGCCTGTGAAAGCCACCCGCTGTTCCTGGGCCACCAGGCTCACAGGTGGCAGAGAGCCACCCCATCCCAGGCCCAAGGGTCTAGCCAGGCTCCCCATGTCTGGTCTGGCTGGCACCTGTCTTCTGGGCAGCTGCTCCCAGCCCTCAGCTCCCCTCCCTCCACTTGCTCAACTTTGGCCAGCAGGGCAGAGCAGCTCTGGTACCTTCTTACAGTAGATGAGCTGGTGGTCAAAGAGAAAGAACATTCTCTGCTGGCTCTTGGCTTGAGGCTGTGTAACTCGAGTCAGCTCCCCCGAGTAGATGAGTTCTGAGCTCCTGACCAAGAGATCTTCCCCCTGGGAAGACCCCAAGGAGAACCATGAGCCTAGCCTACCCCACCTTGGGCTCCAGTTCCTGCCCCCATCATGGGTGGGGGATCTCCCTCTGGCCAGGCCACAGTGGGAGGGGGAGGAAGAGTTGGCTATCCTTGCAAAACAGGAGCCCCCATCACCAGTGGCCTCTGGTGGCTCTTGAGCCCTGGAAGTGTGACTAACCCATATTAGATGTGATGTCAGTGTAGGATACATATTGATTTTGAAGACTTCATATGAAATAATGTAAAATATTTCATTAATGATAGTTTAGTTGATTACAAGTTGAAATGCTATTTTGGAGTTAAACATTAAAATTAAATTCACTTGTTTCTTTTTTCCCTTTTTAAAGATGGCTACTACGTATTATATGATTCTGTTACGTGGCTCACATGCTAGTTTGATCAGACAGTGCTGCCCTAGAGAAGAATTAGGTCTGGTCACCTCCCAGGCCAACCTTTGAGAGCTCTAAGGAGGCCCTCTTCCCAGCTAAATGCATTGAGTACCTGAAGCTCCATCATCTGCCCTTGGGCTTCACACTTTTAGACTAAGCCCTGCCCTGGTCTGGTTCCTCTTTGAAAACGCAAACCCCAGCCAGGAGTGGTTGGCAGGGGGCCATTTTGGATGAGTAAATCTGGAGGGCGTCTCCTCGCAAGTGACTGCCCATATTGCTCAGCCCCACCCCAGGGCTTCTGATTCACTGTGTCCAGGGTGGGGCCCTGGAATCTGTATTTTCATAATGTTCTGTGACTGATATTGATTTCCAGGTCATTTTTCTCCCTGATAGCTGGTGGTGCACATGGTGGTGGCAGCACCCATGTGGGTAGAGAGCCCTTGGGAGCAGATCAGGAGGTGGCAGATTGGCAGATGCAAGTCGGGGTGGGGGTGGAGGGGACGGGAACATTGTCATTAGTTCTAAGGCAAGATTGGCAGATGCAAGGGGCACACACAAGTGAGACAGAACCGGGAGGCTCTGACGGGTGGCGATGCGATGCATTTTTGGTCATGCTGTGTTGGGCCTGCAGCCTTCTGTTAGGAGTCCCAGAAATGAACTACAAGAGGGATCTGGCCTGTCACCTGAAGGCAGAGGGACAGAACACTTCTGGGGAACACACTTCCCCTGCTTAGGGCTTCCCCTGGGCTGGCTGGCCGATTGTGGGAGGAGTCTCACATAGAAAAGAGGCCACCAGGTGCCAAAGCCTGTGAGGGAAGGCAGCACTGAAGGTCCGGAGCCCACCTGGGACAGGCTTTCCCACCATGGGCATCTGTTGCTAGCTCCCAGGAGCTCAGCTCCCTGCTTCAGCTCCCTTCTAGATTTTTCAGAGAGAAGCATGATTTTAAAGCAAGGGGCCAAGACCTCGTGGAGTTTTCTGGCACCGGGCCCTCACCTCCCAGTCCTCGATGGAGCTCTGCCACTGAGCAATCTTGTCAATGTTTTCAAGTCTCCGCTTCCGCTCATTGATGAGCTGGGCCACATTCTTCATGGCATGCAAAGCAGCTTCAACGTCCTTGAAGTCCCTGGGGCAGAACAGAGATGGAAGGCTGCTGCAGGCTGGAGACAGAGAAAGGATGAGGATCCCTGCAGCCCCCACGTGTGGAGCTGCTTTCCTCTGACCAAATCCTCACTGTCAGATGCACAGCCCCTCTCTTCTCCATAATGGCAGGCAGAGAGCAGAGCTTAATATACGAGTGGTATCCTCCTCCCCGCTTGCAAGGAGAGCTCATCAGAGCAGGGTTAGTTTTCTGTGTGTTGCCCTGGGGCCTGCAGCAGCGTCCAGCATACTGCTGATGTTTAAACTGGCTGACTGGAGGCATGCAGAGGCGTGGGCTGCCTCCCTGCCTCAGTGCCCTCCTACCTGTGCTGGGGGTGCGTGTATTTGAGCAGCTCGGCCAGCTGCAGAGGGTACTTGCAGATCTTCTGCACTGGGGTCAGCAGGAAGCCATCCAGGGAGATGTCAATCATCTTCTGCAGCAGCCGGCAGGCCTCGAAGAAGTACACGTACTTGCTGAGCTTGGTGAGCCGGGAGAGCTCCACGCAGGCGTTGGGGTGGTTATTGCAGTACTCGGAATAGATCTGGAAGTCGGCTTGCTGAGGGGCACAACTGGAGGTTAGCAGAGCCTCTCTGCTGCTCCCCCAGGCAATCCAGCTGCATGTCTGGGAAGGGCAAGAGCCTCTACATTTCCTTCAGGAGCTGCGCTTGGGGTTAGGGGAGACCCAGGCTCTGTGTACCTATTTCCCTGTGCCACAAGCTACGTGAAGTCACACCAGGGGTGGGAATGGTGAGAATATGGGCAGGTGTCCTGGCTGCACGTTGGCCTTCTGGGTAGAATCCATGAGAACAAGGACTGGTTAACAAAGCCGGAAGCAGCGGCGGTGGTGGAGGGGGGATGGGGACAGGCGTCCTCTGCTCACCCTTGCTCGGCTGCCTAAGAGGGCCAAAGCAAAGCCCCTGTCTACCAGGTGAGGTTGGGAGGGGTCCGCTTAGAGCGACCCAGTGAACCTTGGTAAATTGCCAGCCGGCATCTGCCACGTAAGCAAGCTGTATATTCTCCGTGTGTGAGAAACCCCAGAGCCCACTCTGAACATCCCCTGGGGCGCTCAGCAGGCCTCTGCCCTCCTCTCTGTCAAAGCAAGTCCGTCCCCGGGGGACGCCCCAGCCCTCTGCTCCCAAAAGCGTTCCCTGACTTGGTTTCCCCACCCAGAAGCAGAGACCCTCCTAAAACTGTCCCGAAGGGTGCGGGCGGCCAGGCAGATAGAGGCCTGGAGCTGGGGCCCACGCGTGTGGAAGGTTTTGGGAGCAGCCTACTTGCGCCCATGGCAGCCTCTGTGAGAGCGGCGCCCAGGGAGGGGCCGGGATATGCGGGGCGGGGGCCGCGCCGGGGGCGGGCACTCACATGCTCCAGGAAGCAGGCGCCCAGCTCGCTCAGGTGCGGGCGCTCGCGGTTGAACCTCTGCTCCAGGGCCTTCACGAAGGCCTTCTGGCAGCGGTAGATGTCCTCTATGTTCCCGAAGATGGTGCGCAGCTGCTCCTCGCTGAACATGTCTGCGCGCTTGCGGCACTGCCGGACGTAGCCCTGCGGACTGACACGGTCAGGCCTCCCCCGCCCCGTCCCCTGCGCCCGCTACCCCCGGCCGGGCCTCACCTCGCAGATGTCGCGCAGGTGCTTGATGTAGTCCCGCTCGGTGCTGAGGATCTCGTTGATGACGTTGGTCCGCATCTGGTCCTTGCTGCTCTGCGCCTCCGCCCCGCCGTCCTCTGCCCCGCGGTCCCCGGCCCGAGGGGCCTCGTCGTCCGCGGGCTCGTCCTGGTTTACCCGCAGCTGCAGGCCATGCGCGGCGGGTCAGCGCCCCGCATCCCTCGGAGCAGCGCTCCGCGCCCGTGCCATAGCGGCGGGAACCGGGTCTCGGAGGCCCCGCAAGGTGCGCCGGGCGCGAGGCGGAGGGCTGGCCGGCCACCTCCCCCCACCACGCCACCCGCCCAAGTCCTGGACCGAGGGATGGCGGCTCCGACGCCCGCAGCCGCTGTCAGTGTGATCCGAACACCACCCTGGCCTCCTTCCTAGACCGTCTTGTGCCGGGCACAGAGCCTGCAGCGCTCGCCGCAGTTCCTGAACCAGTGCCTGCTCCTGCCGGCCCCCGTGGGCTGAAGCAGGGGAATGGGTGGCGCACTCCACTGGCTCTCTAACTTATAACTCGGGGAAAGGCTTAGAGTGCGGAGTCTACAGTTTCCTAGGGGGCCTGGGGCAGGAGGAGCATCTGAACACCAGGACCTGAGACCTCCCGGTGGACGGCCCTCAGCTTGGACGCCCTCAGCCAGGCCTTTTGGAGACTGCACCTGGATTCCTTCCTTGAAGACCAGAGACTCCCTTAGATGGAATCCAGGACCGCTCTCTGCGATCTCCAGGGCTAATAACTTTTTCTGTGCCTCAACTTCCTCAGGTGTAAGTCATGGTTCCCACTCCAGAGGCTATGTGTGAGACGAGCAGTCTGTGCTCTTCAGGGCTTGGGACATGTCTAGTGCCTGGAGCTGCAAGGGTATCACAGAAGGCAGCCTAGTGTCTGCACACACTTGTTTCTGAACTGCTCTCCTCTCTGGCCCCTGAGGGCTTGCCAGAAAAGGGTTGGGAGCAGAAGCAGTGACTCTCCAGGAGGAGGAAGGCTGTGACATTGCACTCCAACACCACCACCCAGCACTCTACACCAAGACCACGCTCAGCACCTCAGAGCTGTTTTGGGCTGGGATTTCTCTGCAGAACCAAGCAGCTCTTCATGGGCCCAGTTGGGGAGAAGCCCAGGCTGGAACCATACCCGAACAAAGCTGGCTGGAAACCAGCCCTCGCCGTCGGCGACCCGGCCCCACCACCACTCTCTGTTGGTGGCATCCATCACTTCAATGACATCCCCAGCTTTGAAGCCCAGCTCCTGGTCGTCCATGGTGACATGGTCCCAGAGTGCTTCAGCGCAGACCACACTGCCATCGCTGATGAGCTGCGGAGAGAGCCACAAGTAGGCAGGTTGGTGGGGGAGGCTGCCTGGGCCTGCCTGCCCTCTGTCCCCACCTTTCAGCATCCCTGGGAAGAGGGAATCCTGACTCCTTCACAGAGGATCTGACAAGCCTGCCTCTGGCAGAAGCAGGGCTTTCCTGGGGCAGGGGCTGTGTTCTGGGCGTGTCTAGATTATCAAGGCTCAGTGACGGAGCTAAAGGGGGCTGGTGCTCTCCTGTGGGCTTCTTGTGGATGAGCATTGCCTGTGAGGTCAGCCACCAACCACAATGCCCCTTCATCCAGGTCGACAGTGCCCTGCCATTGCAGTGGCTGCAGCTTGTTTGCTGTGTATTTTGTTCAACACTTGCAGAACCAGCCTCATGGCACCCCAGCTCCCACCTGAGATGCCAGCACCAGCTGAGCAATGCTCCTTCTCAGAGCTCTAGATCCCAAGCCCTGGGATCCTGTTTGAGTTATTCCAACCTATTCCCTTTATTTCTCAAGTTCTAGAAGTAGGAATGTCTTGCCACTGCTACCTCGGTGATAAGCACTTCGGGACCGTTCTTGTGCAGTGTTACCCACTCAACCACGTTATACTGAGCTGACCATTCTTCACATGCTTCCCTCTGCTCAAATAACTGGCGTGGTGCCTTGCTCCAGAGTGGTGTGGACTGAGACACCAGGAGCCACGCTCCCCTGCCCCTCCCAGGCAGCCCGCACACGCAGCACTGCTTTTGGCTGACTCCTGTTTTCCCTTAACATGGGATCTGTTTCTGCTCCCTGAATGTGAGCAGCTCCAGGGGCTTAGGGCAGGAGAGGAGGGGTGGGCCAGAGCTGCACGGGAGGTGAGGTCCATGCCCCTCCCTGCTGGGACCAGGTGTTGGCACTGGCTGTCACAGAGATGGGCCTGGCTAGGCAGTCAAGGATGAGACTGTCACAAATAGGCCCTCTTCACTGACCACGCCTCCTCTGAGCTGCCGCTACCCCAGGTGAGCCCTCCCTTCACTTCACTGGGTGCTCCCTGAGACTGTGTGAATCCTCACCTCAACATGGAAACCAAGAGTGGGGCCAGTCCTGTGTTCCAGCCGCTAAGAGGCCTCTGCCTGCATGGGCAGGGTGAGGGCTGGGGCTGGCCACTGGAGCGCTGGAGCTCCGGAGCCTGCTCAGGATGGTGCTTTCCTCCAGGGATCCTGAGCAAGCTAGTTCAGGGAAGGACAGACCCCCTCTTTCCTGGGGGGCAAAACCTGCTCCAATCCTGATGAAAGCTGTCCTCAGAGTGGTCCATGAGCCTGTGGGCACAGGCACTCTCAGAGAGTGGCAGCCACCCGGGGGCTGCAGACCTCCAGAGGCCCTATGGGTCCCAGGCACAGATCCCTGGGTTATTCCTGGGGGCAGCAGGTCTCCACAGAAGGCCACTGCTCTCACTCCCAGCCACAAGGACCTTCTGTGGGTGGCCTCCAGGATCGTGACCTGCTGCTGTCACTCAGATAGGATGATACAGGAGAGCTCAGGAGACCATGTGGGAGGAGCCCGCCTGCCATGGTGGGGAGCTGGCTCACCCTGCTGAGGCCCTGAAGGATGAGGCTCTAGGGAAAGAAGGAAGCAGATATAGCGGCCTGGGAAAGTCAATGAGAATGTGAGCTGTAGGTGACATGCCCTGACCTGGGGTCTGTGACACAGGCTTTGAGAAAGTGACCAGACACACTCAACACGGCTCACTTTCCCACCGCTTCCCTTCTCAGGACGTTCCTGCCTGCTATTAACCAGGTGAGGTGTCACCCTCTGTCCCTAGGTTCCCTTAATGAGCCCTGAGCAAAAGCCTGGTGCCCCCTTCCTTTATACTGCCTGTCCTTGCAGGTGGGGCTGGGTCCTGCAGAGGTGGCCTCCCACATAGCTGCCGGGGAAGGTCTCCAGGTGTTGGGCAAGAGGAGGGCTTCACAGAGAGACCAGCTTCCAGGCACCATGAGTGACAAGCCCCCACACCTGTCCTGCTGGTCACCTGGAAGACCTTGGGGGAGGCGGGGAGGAGGTGTTAATTCCCTTTGTCGCACCCTTGTGCCAGACAGAGCCTGGCAGATGGACACATGCCCTGAGCAAGCTCTCGGATCACCTGTGCCTCCCACCAATGTAAGGATGTCAGCCTGGTGGCAGAGGTCCTCAGTGGCAGAGGTCCTGCATAGGCTCAGACTCAGGAGGTTCTCTAATTAGAGTTACAGGGAATGTGAACTATTTATGTTGTCACTGAGACAAAATGTGGCTCTGTGACATCAGAGTCATGCTCCACCTCCGATGCTGTTGGGCTGGGTGCCTTTCTGAACAGAGGCCCTTTTTGGTGCTTTTAGGCATAGCTGCACCTGAGCCAACGCACAAGCCAGGCAGGCAGGCCCCCAGGGCAAGGAGTCCAGGCTGCGGCTGCCTCTCTGCCTGCAGGGAGCAGAGAAGCAGAGACTGGCTCTGAGAGACAGGGTGGCTGTGAAACTGGCTGTTCTATTGTGGGGGAGGGTCCCAATGGAGGGGCATATTTAAGACTAAGATAGCCCAGGGCGCGGAGCAGGATACCCTCCTGTGCCTCCGAGGTTCTGACAGGCTGCCGAAGGGCAATGCTGCCACGCGCTGCCTCCAGCTGCTCCCTGTGACCGCCACTGCCCTCCCTACCCTGCCCATCTACCAGACTCACAGGATGGGGGCGGCTGGGAACACCCACCGGCTGTGCAGCAGAGGTGGGTGGGGGGTTCAGAGGGCCCACGTGCAAGGGGGGCAGCAGGGGCTCTGCTCGTGGGGAGACTGACTGACACCACGTATTTTAAGGCCTAAAATGGGAAAAACTGCAGGTAACATGCGCAGCGGCAGCCAGGCATCTTCCACACACCTGGCTCAACCCACACAGATGCAAGCGCGTGTGGCTCACCCAGCGGTCACAGGCACTCCGTTTCCAGACAAGCAGTCGGCGCGCCCCAGCTGAATCTGCACCCTCGGTGACACGCCATTTTGGCCCCCCCACAGCCCCTACCCCCCACAGGGCACAGAGGACAGAAGGACCCTGTCCCACACTTGCCACCACGCCCCTCAGGCGCCCGCTCGGCGACACCCCCGGACCAGGCCCTGGTAGTGAGCGCATGGGATGGAAGGGAGGCCTCCTCTCCGCGACCGCTGCGGAGGCCGCGGGTGGCAGCGGCTGGAGTGCCGTCGCCCGCGCCACTCACCCCGGCGCGGTCCCCCGCGGCGCCCTGCGCTGCAGCTCAGCGGAAGGCCAGCAGGAAGATCAGCACGACGTTGATTAGGACCAGGAGCACCAGCACGGCGGAGACCACCACGCGCTGGGCGCCAGGGGGCAGGTTGCAGCGCAGCAGGGCGCGCAGAGCGTTCCCGGGCGCCGCGGGGCCACGCCGGGGCTGCGGGGCCCTCGCCATGGCGCCCGGCCTCCCGCTCCGTGCGGCCCTGAGATCCCGCCGCCCAGGGCCGAGCCGACGGCCCGCAGCGCCCGGGGAGAGGTGGAGCGCCTGCGCTCGTGGGCCTGGGGCTCCTCCCGCGCAGCCGGCGCCGTGCACGAGGCGCCTCCCAGGCCCGGAGCCCTGGCAACCCTAGCAACCAAGCCAGCTGTGCGGGCGGGGGCGGCGGGCTCGGAGGGGCCGCGGCGGCTCGGGCGTGCGCTGCGCTCCGCCCTTGGCACCTCTTGGAAAGGGTCAGGAGTCTCCACGCCCGCACAGCGGTCCTGGCCCTGGGCTGGCCAGTGGAATAGATGGCCACGGGGGCGCTCGGGGATGCCCCGGGACCTCGCCGTTTCAGGCATACGGAGGCCAAAACGCCTACCACCGGCGCTTTGGGGAGGGATAGGCCAGGGACTCTGATTCCTTACAAGGGCTGCCCGCAGGCCCCCACTTCACAGATGAGTAAACGCGGCTCTGAAATGTCAGGGAATCTTCTGTCATAAAATCGTGCAGGTATGAAGGGATGGTGGAGGCAGGATTTAAACTCAGTTCAGAGCGATCCGCGCTGAGGGACCCCTCTTCACTGACCGCAGCGTCAGAGCAGCATCATGTTGCTTTGGAAAAGTCAGGCGTCAGGGCTTCCTCTGCCTCCACTAGACACATTCTGCAACCTTAACCCTGTAGGTTTCAAAGCTCTTGTGCAAGAGCACTCATTCAATCCCTGAGGATGACACAGTGTGTCTTTCTGAGAGGTGAAAAGACTGCAGAGGAGAGGGCTAACACTCTGCTCAGGTGTGGGCAGAGATTTCTGGGCAACGAGCTCAGTGCTTTGAATCCAGGAACAAGAAGAGCCCCTGGAGGGCAGAGATGGGCACATAGAGGGAATGTGTGCAGAGACCGGGTGTTCCCACAGGAGTGACTTAACATGCTCTGATCTCTGTGTGTGTGGCCAGCTCTTGGCCACCCCTTGCAAGGATAGGTGAGCAAACCCTGAATGTCACCATCCTGTTGAAGACTATAAAGCAGAGTGGATGCCACATGTGTGTGTGCATGTGTGTACACAAGGGGTACCTGTGTGTGCATGTGTGTAGGTATCTCTGTGTAAGGGGATACCTCTGTGTGTGCACACATATGGGCATCTGTGTGTGGGGTTTCCATGCACATGAGTGTGTACACATGTGGGTGCCCATGTGTGTGTGCAGAGGAGGGTCAGGGATGTGTCCAGAGAGGCTGTGTGCCTCTCTCACATCTGAAGCTTCAGCCTGGGCCCATCTGTCTGGGGTACTGCTCATGCCCAGTTCTTTAGAAAACACCAGTCTCAAGGTTTGCTCCCCCAAGCTCTCAGGAGAATTGGGGGGATCAGAAGACATCTAGTCTCGCTGGCACCCCTACATCCCAGCACTCCTCTGGTAAGATGGTGATGTGCCCTCTCACGGGGTGTGGCTTGGAACCCCTGATGTGTGGATGCTTCACTGTGCACCTGTGGCCTCTCAAAAGCAGGCCACACAGGAGGGTACATGTCCCCATAGCCGGGCACAGTGGGTTGGTGAGCCTGATGGCCAGCGCAGGCACTGAGTGCTGGAGGGTGTAGAGCACCCTGCTCGGCCACTGGGCCAGGCCCTGGTTGGTGGTTGGTTCTTCAGTCCCGGATGGGTCCTGGACACATCTTCTGCACCGTGCACAGCAAGGCACCCTGGGGAGGGCTGAAGGTGGCTGAAGCACCTCTGACTGAGGACTCAGCAGGGTCTTCCTCCCTGCCCAGGGGTCCCCAGCCTGTATATCCCAGAGAGCTGGGTTTATGGCAGGAACGGCAGTGCTAGCAGCTTTCTGATGTGAGTTTCATGACCAAAAACATAACAGAAAAGCTTGAAGGCAGACAGGGTGCGGTGGCTGACACCTGTAATCCCAGCACCTTGTGAGGCCAAGACAGGTGGATCGCTTGAGCTCAGGAGTTCAAGACTAGCCTGGGTTTCACATATGAAACCCCATCTCTACAAAAGATACAAATATTAGCCAGGAGTGGTGGCGAGTGCCTTAGTCCCAGCTACGATGGAGGCTGAGGTGGGAGGATCACTTGAGCCTGGGAGGTGGAGGCTGCAATGAGCCGAGATTGTGCCTCTGCACTCCATCCAGCCTGGGTGACAGAGTGAGACCCTGTCTCAAAAAAAAAAAAAAGAAAAAAGAAAAGAAACCTTGAAGGCAAAGGCCTAGGCCCTTGAAAGGTTGGACAGATGGCTTCCACCAGGGAGGGGAGTAGCGCAGCTGGGCTGATGACAGGACTGATGTAGGAGCAGAAGGGAGACAGAGGCGTCTGGGGCAGATGAGGGCTGAGCCCCCAGTGCTGTGGCCTTGGGAGGACAAAGGGAAGAGAAAACTCACTTTGGGGGAGCTGGTCACCAGGTGACCTTGCAACCCTGCGCAAAAGGGACTGTGAGCAGCTCCTGCCCTGTCTCTTGGAGCCCCTCAGCCCAGCTTGTTGTGCAGCCTAGTGAGGATGAGCACCAGGTGTCTGGGGCACTGGCAGGCATCAGGCTCCTCCCCAGGGCTGAGAAGGGGGAACAAGAGCCAGGTCAGCCCTGGGGAGGGATGTCCAGCCTCACGGGAACTCAGGGAAGACAAAGACTCCTGGAGCGAGTCACATGAACTGTGAGGGGTGGCCAACAGCTGGCCTCATGCCCTGTAGTGTCCTCGGGGTATCTCACGGAGAATGCCGGCGGGGCAAGGGTAGTGAGATTGATTTCTGTTTCGGCTGACACTCTGGCTAGTCGGCAGGACTGTCGGCTCTCCACTCGGGCTGGCCTAGTTACTGATGGCACCGACCTTTATGCTTCCAACCTAGTTGGGATACAAGTTCTATGGGCTGTATGTCCTGGAGCAGGAAAACCCGAGTGGCACTACACGCAGGCATGAGACGGGGACCCCAAAACCCCAAGGCCCTCAGAGCCTTGCGGGGAATGGACAGAGCTGAGGGGAAGCTCTGGCTGTGACCTCATGTCCTGCAGGGTATCTGTCCCCAGTCCGACCTGGCTCTTGTTCCCCCTCCTCAGCCCCAGGGAGGAGCCTGATGCCTGTCAGTGCCCCAGACACCTGGTGCTCATCCTCACTACGCTGCACAACAAGCTGGGCTGAGGCGCTCCGTAAGACGAGGCAGGAGCAGCTCACAGGATGCTGCAAGACACAAGCCGGGGACAGGCTCTCGTCCACAGGGGCCAGTGGACAGTGGGAGACCCCAGACCTCCCCAGCAGCAGCCAGGCTGTCCTCTCCCCTGGTCACATTATAGCTTGCACTGGCAGCACCGCCCACATGGTGGGGTGGGGCTGAGTGGTCACTCTCACCAACAGGCACTTCTGGCTTTAGCTTCAGAAAAAGTCCAGGGGGCTTAGGGTGGCCTTGGGCCTGACTGCAGGGGGACAGTGCAGCCCATGAGGGCCAAGGGGGGAGGGCGAGGAACTGGGCAGACAGGCCCAAGCCTGGGCTATGGCCTTGGGGGTGGGCCCTAGAGGAGTCAGTGCTGGAAGAAGAGAGGACACTCCTGGGCACTGAAGATAGTCAGCGTCTGTGTTCCTTAATTTGTCTGGTATGGAATGGACACTCACGAGGGGCAGAGCACAGATAACACAAAGAATGCAGAAGGAACAAGACATTGCGCCTCTTTACACGTTCCTCAGGGCCGTATGGAAAAATGCAGGGGGCCACACGGACACAGCCTGCGGGCAGCCCTCTGCAGGCAGGACCGTGGCTTCTGCACAGCTGCATCCTAGGCCTGCTAACTCCCTGACACAAGTACTCAGTACATACATGTTACATGTATGCAACACACCCACACCCTTCGTGTACAGCACGTGCACACACATCTGTGTCCAGGCATAAAACTCACTCCTCATGTACCTGGAATGCAAACTGCCTGCCTGCTCTCCCCCAAGTCAGCCGCTCTCTAGGCCAGAGGGTTTGCATTTGTTTTGCTTACGAAACTGTAAGGTGGCTTCCGCTTTCGTGGGAGGCATCTGGCTAAATTGTGACCCTTTCTTGTTCGTGCTGATGTCAAACAGCTTAGATATTCCTCAGCCAAAGGATCTTAGAATGAACAACTTGTCAAGGAACCGAGACCCCAAAAGATAAGAAAGGGTCACAATTCACCCCCACATGTTCTTAGAAAATAGAAGTGAATATGTGATTTTAGGGCAAGCCAAATATTTAGTGAGGGCTTTTCTGTGACACCTGTTGCTTTGCTCATCTCAGGTATGAAAGTCACGCTGAGCCCCAGCAATGCTTCTGGCTGAGCCCTCGGGAGTGCTGCCCTGAAGACCCAGAACTAGCGGGACAATGACCTCTTTTCAGTTTCTGATGAGTGAGTCCATTTAATGCTTCTGCCGGCTTCTAATAGGCAGGCACCACCTTTCCTGAGTCTGCAGTGCAAGCCGGGCACAGTGAGGGCTCTGGTGCCACATCCACCCACAAAACACAGAGACCGCCTTGCCACAGCGCGGTGCTGGACCCAAGCTCAGGCCTGCCCTTCTTACTACCTCTCTCAGGGTGGCCTTCTATATCAGGATCTGGAAGTACTGGTGGCCTTCATGAGGCAGGTGGGTGCCGTCTGGGACAGCAGCCAGTCTCCCCAGAGCCAGCCTGCGGCATCGCTGGAAACAGGTTCCCTCTGCCTGACTTCCTGCTCTCTGTGATGTGCGTGTCCTTCTCCCTGGGGACACGCGCCCTGAACATAAGGCATACCAGCAACACCCCGTCTGCTCAGTAACCTCCAATGCCAGGAGAGACCTTTGAACCAAACAGGAGTCAAACCCTCGAGGCAGCCCAGACAGGCGCTCACACAACAGGAGTCAGACCCTCGAAGCAGCCCAGACAGGCGCTTACACATCCAAATCTACACACCCTGCCTTCCCTCATGAAGATGACAGAGCCTTGTTTCGATTTTTCCAGAGAATTCTTGGCTCTTGGTCTTCCTCGGCCAAAGCATCTTAGAATGAACAACTTGTCAAGAAACTCAGAGCTCAAAAAGATACCTTCTCACCAGCAGCGAGATGTGACTGTGCATAATTTCACCCTCAGGTAGGAGACACACAACTATGACATGCACACGCAAGATCTATGCAGCCATAAGCCAGTCACGGAGCCCCCACCTCTGCGGAGTCGCTGAGGGCTTTGGTTGCAGTGATCACCCTCAGGCTTGGAGACGTGCTGAGCGCTCACCCGTGCGGGGTGTGTTCAGTCAGTTGCCACCAGCCCTGCACGGCCTCATGCCATCTGGTGTCACAGTCATGTGAACCAGCTCAAATGGTCACTGCTCAGTGCTCCAGGCCCCACATCCGACAGGCCCCCTTGGGGTCCTCTTGCTGGGACTGAGCCCCAAGGTGGAGGAGACAGCCTTGGCCTTCTAAACAAAAGCCACAACTATTACCCGTGAATTCTGCTTCAGGTGACATGACTTCAGAATACCTTCTATCCCAAATAGCTTATGAGAGGCACTTAAAGAGAAAGGGGTTTTTTTTTGGTTGGAAAAGCTTATTTGCATGTTTATTCTTCATGCATCATGGGTTTTGACTAGTGCATTATTTAATGATCCTTTTATTTGTTTATTTATTTTTATTTTTGAGATGAGTGTCGTTCTGTCACCCAGGCTGGAGGGCAGTGGCATGATCTTGGCTCACTGCAACCTCCGCCTCTCAGATTTAAGTGATTCACCTGCCTCAGCCTCCCAAGTAGCTGGGATTACAGACACCTGCCACCATGCTCAGCTAATCTTTATATTTTTAGTAGAGATGGGGTTTCACCATGTTGGCCAGGCTGGTCTCAAACTCCTGACCTCAGGTGATCCACCCACCCTAGCCATCCAAAATGCTGGGATTGCAGGTGTGAGCCACTGTGCCCAGCCTTAATGACTGTTTTAAATCATCATTTGGAGCTGGGCCTCTAGGTGGAGTTCATGGGCCTTTGACTCCACTCCTCTGTCCAGTGGGTAATGAGGACGCCACCCTCCTCACTTGCTTCTGAGAAGCCTCCCAGCTCATTCATTCACAGAAAAGCCTAACTCTTCCAAAACTGATCCCTTCTTAAGGAAAAACCTGAGTGCTATAAGATCCCAGGTTGCCAGAGCACGGTTTTAATGAAGCAGAAACACACCAGTACCTTCTGACTGGAGAACATGGCGTTTGCTATGGGCATGTGCTTGTGCTGGTCATCTGGTTTTACTTCCAAGACGTTCAACAACCCCCCTAGTTAAGTAAAACAGGCTGAGAAAGTAGGAGGGTGAGTGAGAAAGAGAGGAGCATCAAAGCATCACGATTCCTCTCTCATGGGGAATGCGACGGGAGAACTCGGATGGGAACCAGTTTTGACTGGATGAGGATTCTCATGGATTTCTTCGGCTTCAGTAGGAAAAGCAAAAACACAGCAACTCGCACGCAGCTGTCATAGCAACAGCAATACTTCTGAATTCCTGGTGTCAGCAGGAGAGAAGATACTTTTCCCTCACCTTGTCCCCAGCCTGCCCAGATGGCTGGTTGGAGGGTCAGGGGCTGAAGTAACTTGAGACGTCCCAGCCTCCCTTCCACTAAGTAGAACTCCTTCAGCTGAGATGGCTCTTGGCAGCTGCTCACTAGGACGGCCCCATGAGGCGGACCAGCATGCCCACACTGCACCTGCTCTGTGGGCTCCAGCAGGGCACAGGGAGGCCTGTGTGGGGCAAACCCTGCTCTTGAGACCATATCCCCAAATGAGGACCACAGGCTGAAACTGCTGGGTGCAGCCAGCACCACCAGCATCCGCATGGAACATGGACTGTGGGCATCTGGCCCACATGAGTGTGCTGGAGTCCCCTGACAATCAGGGCTACATCTGCCCAGCCTGTCCCTCCCTCTGCCCACGCGGCCCTGACCCTACCTCATTGATAGCCAGCTGCTCACCACCCCCTCCAGAGTGGCTGTAGTGGTGGCTGGAGCCGTGCAGGTCATCATACAGGTCCTCCTCGCTCCCCACTTCATCAGCGCGGACAGCTGTGTCCAGAGCTCCATCAGGCATGGCTGGAAGGAGAGACAGCAGCTGGGCAAAGAGGGGTGGGCTGGGAAGGGCTGAGGGGAGAACGTGCAGAGAAGGAGCCCAATCGGTTCAGGACAAATGCTCCTTCTGCAGGGGGAGGGTGCAGGTTGCAGGGCTAGGTTCTCAAACCATCCTTGCTGCAAACATGTGGCCTGGGTGAAAGAATGCATCATCCCAGTCTGCAGCAACTCGGCTGACAAGGAAACACAAGTATTCACCATCACACAGCTTAAGAGCCCCTTAGGTTGTATTCAATGACAAATCATTTTCCAGTGTGTTGGGTATAGTATTAGGTCCTTAGGAAAAATGTTAACATTTTGTTATACAATATATATGTGTGTATTCAAAGAAAATATACAGTTACATACATACAAATATGGTTTGAAATTTAATACAATCAACAGTCCTGGTACCCATCACTCTGCTTAAGAAAAACACCAGAAACTTGACCTTCCACATCCTGCATACCCCACTTTAGTCCCATTCCCATCTCCCTCCTGTAGAGCTATCCAAGAGTTAGAACTTTTAATAAGTCATTCCCAGGCCTTTGTCTTAGCATTTAGTTCTGTCAGTTATGCCAGGTTTTGACCTTGTCTAAAGGGAGCCAGCAAATCCACTCTTCTCTGGCTGGCTCTCTTTACTCAACTGTGTATGTAGCTGTGATTATTTTGTTTTCACTGCTGTACAGTCTTGTTCACAGATACCTCTGTCACTCAGATGTGCCACAACTATGTCCTCCCAGTTTGTGGCTTGTTATTATTATCATATAATATTATATAATAATATCCAAGCTGGAGTGCAATGGCACGATCTTGGCTCACTGCAACCTCTGCCTCCTGGATTCAAGCGATTCTCCTGCCTCAGCCACCTGAGTAGATGGGATTACAGGTGCACACCACCATGCCTAGCTAATTTTTTGTATCTTTAGTAGAGAGAGGGTTTCACCATGTTGGCCAGGCTGGTCTTGAACTCCTGATCTCGTGATCCGCCCACCTTGGCCTCCCAAAGTGCTGGGATTACAGGCCTGAGCCACCATGCCTGGCTGTAGCTTGTTATTATTTTTAAGGTGCCTTTTGATGAACGGAAGTCCTTAATTTTAATATAGACAAATTTGTCAATCTAGTCCTATTTGGTGTATGTTTTCTGTGTTTAGGAAATTCTTTCCAACCTCAAAGTCATAAAGTCTTCTCTGTTATCTTTTAATGTTTTATAGCTTTTCTTTTGACATGTATGCTGTTAATCTACCTGGAAATGATTTTTGTGTATGGAGTGAGGTTGGAATCCAATTTCTTTCTTCTCTAAGGATAATCAGTGGTCTCAGCACCATTCATGAAACGGGCAGTCCTTTCCATGGACCTACAATGTCTTCGCTGTCCTTGAGTTGAGTTTCTATATAGCTGGGTCTGCATCTGGACTCTCTTTTTGCAGGAGGCAGAATAATGGTCTCCAAAAGATGAAAAGATGGAATCCCCAGAGCCTGTGAATATATTATGTTACGTGAGGAATTACAGGGGAATTAAGGTTGAAGATGGAACCAGGGCTGCTAACCAGCTGACCTCAAAATGGGAAGATTATCCTGGATCATCCACATGGGCCCAACGTAAGTGAAAATATGAACTTTGAAGACTCACTTCAAGCATTTCCTCCTCTGTGCGAATTCCATCCATGTCTCCATCTTACTCTCAGAAAGCTTGAACAGACAGCTCTCACAGCAGGAAACACATCCCTGTACACTGTTGGCCTAACTCCCCCTAACTAGACACTGAGGTCCTTGAAGGCAGGAGCCATGCCTTACTCATTAATGTCAACATTTAGGAAATGTTAAGTAAATAAATGAGTAAACAGATGGAAGAAACAGATAAATGGTGACAAAACAGATGAAGAAACCAATGGAAGAATGAACACTTGAACAGATGGAAGCTGGGAGGATGACTGGGGTGGCAAATGGCCAGTTCCTCAAAGGTGGATCCCAAAGGCCTGGCAGAGCCAATGTCAGGAACACAGTTAAAGCTCCACATGTGACCCCAGAACTGACCTGGGAAACCCCCTGGGATATGGTTTGGATTTGTGTCCCTGCCCAAATCTCATGCTGAATTAAAGGTGTGGCCTGGTGGGAGGTGATTAGATCATGGGGGCAGATTTCCCCGCTTGCTGTTCTCATGATAGTGAATGAGTTCTCATGAGATCTGATCATTTAAAATTGTGTGGCACTTCTCTCTTCACTCACTCTGTCTCCTGCTGGCATATGGAGAAGGTGCTTTCTTCCCCTTCACCTTTCGCCATGAGTGTAAGTTTCCTGAGGCTTCCGCGTCTTGCTTCCTGTGATGCCTGTGGAACTGTGAGCCAATTAAACCTCTTTTCTTCCTAAATGACCCAGTCTCAGGTGTTTTTTTTAATAGCACTGTGAGAATGGATTAATACACTCTGTCTCCCACTTGTGGGCAGTGGCCTAAGCCCAGCTTGCAAGAAGGAGCTAAGGGCCTCCTCCTAACCTTGTACACAGCCACAAGTCCCTAGGAACACTTATGATTTTTATTTCATTTGTGTTTAAAAACTTTTATTATGGAAACTTTCAAAAGTGCACAGAAGGAGAGAAAATAGGATAAGGAACCTTGTATATTCATTGTCCAGCTTCAACAGGTCTCAACATGTGGGCAGTTTTGTTTCATCTAATTCCCCTCCCCACTGGACGGTTTTTAGGGAAAATCCTAGACAATGTAATTTCATCTGTAAACATCATAGCATCAGTGTCTGAAACATAAGGATCCCATCTTTCTTTCTTTAAAAAACATAACCATGATATACATCAAAAACAAACTGCAATCCATTCAAAGTTGTCAAATTACCATACCTTCTCCCCTAGGGCCTTAAAATGCATTTTATTGTGAAATGGTTGTAGAGTCACAGGGTATATCACTACAGTACAGAGGGCACTGTGCACTCTCCATCCAGTTTCCATCCATGGTCTAGCTTTCACAAGTCCAGTGTGATCTCACAGCCAAGAACCTGACATTCGTGCAGTGTGTGTGCATAGGTATATGGCACTGTATCACCAATGCACGTCTGCGTAGCCACAAGCAACCTGAATGCAGGCTTTTGAGGTTGGCCTTTTCACTCAGCCAAATGTCCTGTACTCTATCCCAGCTGCTATGTGTATTAATACTTCAATCCTTTTTACTGTTGAGTCATATTCCGTGGCATTCCTTGCCCCTGTTGGTTTAACTATTCACCTGTTTAAGGATATGTGGGTTGTTTCCAACTATTGCCTACTATGAATACAGCTGCTATGATCATTCATGAGCAGGAGTTTTCGTGAACATAAGTTTTCATTTCTCTAATATAAATGCCCAGGAGTGCAATTACTGGGTCAGATGGTAATAGACTATTTAGTTTTAAAGAAACTGCCAAACTATTTTCCAGAGTGGCTGTGCCATTTTACGTTCCTGTTACTATCAATGTCTAAGAGTCTGAATCTTTAGCAGAGAAACTAGAATCTTCAGCATTTGGTATTGTCACTATTTGATATTTTAGGCATTCTAATAGGTGTGTAGTGATACCTCATCATGATGTCAATTTTCATTTCCTGAAAGGCTGATGATGTTGAATATCTTTTCATGTGCTTACTTGCCATACATCCTCTTTGGTGAAATATCTCTTTATGTCTTTTACCTTTTTTTTTTTTAAGAGATGGGGTCTTGCTTTGTTGCCTAGGCTGGAGTGAAGTGGCATGATCCTGGTTCACTGCAGCCTCAAACTCCTGGGCTCAAGGGATCCTCTTACCTCAACCTCCTGAGTAGCTGGCACTACAGGTGTACACCATCATACTCAGCTAATTTTTTGAAGGAATTTTTGTAGAGACAGTGTCTCACTACGTTGCCTAGGCTAGTCTTGAGCTCCTGGCCTCAAGTGATCCTCCTGCCTCAGCCTGCCAAAGTGCTGAGATTACAAGTGTAAACTACCATGCCTTGCCCTCTTTTGTCTATTTTCTAATTGGTGTTATAATGTTGAACTCTGAAAGTTCTTTTTTTTTTTTTGAGACAGGGTCTCACTAGGCTGCCCAGGCTGGTCCTGAACTCCTGGGCTCAAGTGATCCTTCCACCTCAGTTCCAAAGTAGCTGCGATCACAGGCTCATGCCACCACATCAGGCTCTGAGAGTTCTTTATATATTCTAGATATGAGTTATTTGTCAGATATGAGGTTTGTGAGTATTTTCTCTCCATCTGTAGCTTATCTTTTCATTGCTTTAACAAGGGTTTCATAGTGCAAAAGTTTGAAATCATTACAATGTTCAGTTTCTCAACTTTTCCTTTTATGAGTCATGCTTTTGGTGTCATGTCTAAGAACTCCTTGCTAAACCCTGGTTCTCAAGGATTTTCTCTTAACATTTTCTTCTAAAAGTTTTACATGGAAATCTATCATTCATTTTGTGTGTGTGTGTGTGTGTGTGTGTTTTGTATAATGTGTGAGGCTTAGGTCAAGGTTCATTTTCATCACCTATGGATAGTCTAATAGTCTTATTTCTGGCATCATTTGTGGAAAGAATATCTTTTCTCCACTGAATTGCTTTTGTGCCTTCTTAAAAAGTCAAAAGTTTTAATGAGCAAAGTAAGAACACTACCACCTGTTTTACAGAGATAAAAATGATTATAAAAGAATAATATGAACTGTTGTATACTAACAAATTAAATAAAACTAGATAAAATGGAAAATTTCTAGAAACACATAATCTACCAAAACTGATTCAAGAAGAAACAGAAAATCAGAATAGATCTATAATTGGTAGCAAAATTGAAGAGTAATCAAAAAACCTTCCAATAAAGAAAAGCCCAGGACCAGATGGCTTCTACCATCTAGTAGTGAATTCTACCAAATATTTTAAGTATAATCAACACCAACTCTTCTCAATTCTTCCAAAAAAATTGAAGAGGAAGGAATACTTCCCAACTCATTCTATAATGTCAGTATTGCTTTGATAATAAACCCAGACAAAGAAACTACAATAAAACTATAGACTAATATCCCTTATGAATACAGATGCAAAATTCCTCAACAAAATACTAGCAAATGGAGTTCAATAGCATATTGAAAGGATAACATATCAGGACCAAATGGAATTGATTTCTGGAATGCAAGGATGGTTTGACATAAGAGAACAAATCAACATAATACACTAAATTAACAGAATAAAGGAAAACTACATGATTATCTCAATCTATGCAGAAAAAGCATTGACAAAGTTTTTATGATTAAAAAAATTCATAAACTAGAAATAGAAGGAAAAGTCCTCAACATGATAAAGGCCACATATGAAAATCTCACAGCTAACATCATACTCAACAATGGAAGAGTGAAAGCTATATCCCTAAGATGAAGAACAAGACAAGGGTGCCTGCTTTTCCCACCTCTATTCAACATAGTACTGTAAGTCCTGGTGAGAGCAAACAGTCAAGAAAAAGAAATAAAGGACATCCACATTGAAAAGGAAAAATAAAATGATCTCTGTTTGCAGATGACATCATCTTATATGTAGAAAACCTTAAATAATCCACAATAAAATTGTTAAAGCTAATAAAATTCAGTCAAACTACAGAATATAAATTAACACAAAAAATCAGTTTTATTTCTGTATATTTGCAATGAGTAATCTGTGAAGGAAACTTTCAAAAATTTCATTATGATTGCACTAAAAAGAATAAAATACTTAGGAATAAACAAGCCAGGAGGCCAAAGATGTGTAAACTAAAAACTACAAAACATTGCTGAAAAAAAGAAAGAAAATCTAAAAAAAAATACATCCCATGTTCATAAATTGAAAGTCATAATATTTTTAAGATGATAATACCACCTAGTGCAATCTACATATTCAATATATTCCTATCAAAATCCAATGACATTTTGTTTTTTGAGATGGAATTTCACTCTTGTTGCCCAGGCTGGAGTGCAATGGCATGATCTTGGCTCACTGCAACCTCCATCTTCTGGGTTCAAGCGATTCTCTTGCCTCAGCCTCCTGAGTAGCTGGGATTACAGGCGCCCGTCACCATGCCCAGCTAATTTTGTATTTTTAGTAGAGATGGGGTTTCTCCATGTTGATCTGGCTGGTCTCAAACTCCTGACCTCAGGTGCTCCTCAGCCTCCCAAAGTGCTGGGATTACTGGCCACACCCAGCCCCAATGGTAATTTTTACACACATAGAAAAATTCATCATTAAAATTCATATGGGGATCCTGACTAGCCAAAATTATTTTGTAAAAAACAAAATTGCAGGACCCACATTTCCTGATTTTAAAACTTACTGCAAAGTCACAATAATCAAATAATGTTGAAATGGCATAAGGATAGATATATAGACCAATGGAACTGAATAGAGGATCCAGAAATAAACCCTCCCATATGTGGTTGATTTTTGACAAAGGTGCTAAGACTGTGGGGGAAAAGACAGTCTTTACAGTGAATGGTGTTGGGAAGCTGGATACCCAAATGCAAAATGATGAAGTTAGAACCTTACCTAACACATATACAAATTAACTCAAAATGGATGAAGGCCTAAATATAAGAGTTAAACCTATAAGACTCTTAGAAGAAAACAGGGGAAAGCTTTACAACAATTAATCTGGAAATAATTTCTTGGATATAAGACCAAAAACACAGGCAACAAAGGAAAAAAATAGATAAATTGAACTATATCAAAGTTTAAATCTTTTGTGCATTAAAGAACGGTATGAAGAGAGAAAAGGCAACCCATGGAATGGGAGAAAATATCTGCAAATCATATATCTGATAAGGGAATAACATCCAGAATATATTTTTGAAAAACTCCTAAAACTCGAAAAACAAAACAAACAAAAAACTCAAAAAACAGCCCAACTCAAAAATAGGCAAAAAACTTGAACAGACAATTCTCTGAAGCAGATAAACAAATGGTCAATAGCATATAAATAAGGACATATGACATCACTAATTATTAGGGAAATGCAAATAAAAATCACAGTGGTATGCCACTTCATCCTTATTATGGTCATTAGAAAAACTACAACAATTACAAAATATGGAAATAACAATGGCATGTGGATTATATCACAATTGTTTAAACAACTAGTTGGCTGTCCTGGTTTGGCACTATTTCTGGATTCTCTATTCTGTCCCATTGATCAATGTGCTCATCCTCCTCTCATAGAAAATGGTCTTGTTTTCTGTGGGTATACAATAATTCTTGAAGTTTGGTAGAGTGGTTCCTCTTACTTAGTTCCTTTTTTTCAGAAATGTTTTAGCTATTCTTGTTTCTTTGCCTTTCCGTGTAAATTTTAGAATAATCTTGTCTATAGCTAGAAAAAAATCCTGCTGGGATTTTGATAGGAATTGCATTAAACCTATGTATCAACTTGGAGACAACTGAAATCTTTACTTTCTTGAGCCCTCCTATCCATGAACACAGGATCTCTCTCCATATTTAGATCCTCTTGGATTTCTAACAATCCTCCATTATTTTAAAGCAAGTCCCAGACATCATGCAATTTGATCTGTAAATAGCATAGCATATGTCTTAAAAGGTAAGGCATCTCTTTCCCTCTCTGTCTTGCTGCTACACTTTCTTTTCTGGGGTATTTTAAAAATAATGGTCTCTCTAAGGGAATAAGACAGATTTATTGTGGGAGTCACTACTTTTCTTGGCTTTGTACTAGTCCCAGTTGGGGTCTCAGCAGTTCACAAAATGATTGCTCATCTAGCAAATTTGCAGCCTGGGAGAAAAGAAAAGCAGGTCTCAACATGAGTCTCCCAGTACTTTTACTCATCATTTTACATTCCAGTTGCCAACACGGTGTGGGGCTGAGGAGGTGTTTCCTGAGGGTTTCACAACTGCGTGAACGAAGGGATGAGCAGGTGCTCGTGAGAGAGGGAGTGAAGGTGAAGGTGGGGGAAGGACTCCAGGACTGACGCCAGGAGATCCAGGCTCTGTGCAGACAGCCAGTGGCAGAGCCAGTCACTTGTCTGCTCAGACTGGGCTCAAACTCTTGTAGAAAGCAAGGCTGCTGAGGGTCTCACATAGCTAACTCATAGGATGAGACCATGTGCCCCATGGTGTCTGCAGGTGAATCAGTGAACAAAAACAACACAGCCTGGCAACACAAAGCCCAGTCTTTATTTTGGATTTTAAATTTTTATATAGGAAGACAAGTCAGCAGTCTCTGATCCATTCTGAAATTCCAACAATGTTTAGACAGCAGAGCAGCTAAGAACTCTAGATTCTAGACAAATGTTCAGTGAGGGTGCCTTTGCCTCTGATAACAGCAACCAAACAATTCCCTGCTTCCCCTTACAAGGGAAGGCAGGTAGCTCTGCCCACCCAGGGAGAGAGGCAGAGGAATGTCCTCTGTATGCATGTTTCCTGTGCTGACCTACTGCCCTGGAAGTCAGTGGTTCTCAAAGTGTGGTCCCCAGACCAGCAGCAGCACTTAGGGAACTTGTTAGAGATGCAAATTCTTGAGAACCCTCCCCAGACTCACTGAATCAGAAACTCTGGGGAGGGGATCCCCGGTTGTGTCTCATAACCCTCTGGATGAGCCCTCTGGTGCATGCTGAAATTTGAGATCCACTTCTGTCCATCAAGAGCCATTAACAAAATGAGTACCAGCTTACTGAGCTCTGCTCCAGCAAAGACAGGCAATGCAGCCTTTGACATGGCCTTGGGGCCCTTTGAGAAATTTCTCTAAAGAGCCTGGCATGTAGAAATTTCTCTAAAGAGCCTTGGAGTAGAAACAGGTAGCTGGGCATGGGGGGCACTGGGCAGGGTGCAGGCAGCCTGGCTTTCATCTGGCACCAACTAGCCAGGAGCTTCCAGTATACTGTATCTGTGCTTTGGTTCATTGCTTTCTGAATTCACTCAAATGTACTGATCCAGGGCCCACTGGGTGTGTGCCACACATACATGCAGGATTCTGAGGATGCAATGTGATGAGGGTGATCAGGGTCCAGCAGGAGATAAGAGAGTTAAACAAATGATATTGCGTGGTAATGCTGGGGAACCACAGGCACAGGAGGCCCCACCGGGCCCGGGGCATCCCGGAGGGACACACTGGGAAGTGTTGAGGTGAGCGGGGTCAAGAGTGTTCCAGGGAAGAGGGACAGCATCCAGCCCCAGAAGCAAGAGGGTGGGGTTGCTCCAGGTCATGGAAGATCTGCAGAGTGGCTGGATTAGAGTGAGAAATGGGAAGGAGGGTCAGAGGTGAGGCTCCCAGGCAGGCCTGGCATGTGTGGGGTCCCTGCCCAGGCAGGGCGGGAGGTGCAGGCTCCCTGGTGGCTCTGAGGTGCGAGACTGGGATATGTTTCCTGATGTGACCCCACAGGGGCCTCTCATTTCATCCTTGTGACATGAACAAGGAAGGCAAAATGATGTGTCCATTCTACAGATGAGGAAACGGGCCCAGAGAGATAAAATTTCTTTCCTCAAATCACACAGCTCACAAGGAGCCAAACCTTGCAAGGCAGCCAAGTCCCTGGGCTGTCTGCACTGCACTGGGTTTATTTATGTGGCATGACTTCTGCAGGACGGTTCCTGTTGACACTGAGTCCAACAGTTAATGCTGGAAAGGTGCTAGAGGAGGAGACAGCAAGCAGTGTCTGCTTACCTGCCAGCAACCTCTCAGCTGGAACCAGGCAGGGCGCCCTGCACTGCACTCTGACAGCGAGGTCTGGAAGGTGGGAACCGCCCCAGGGATGGAGCAGGTGCCGCATGCTGGGCTTGCCTCACCACCCCAGATGCTGGCTCATGACTAGTCTCTCCTCCCTTGCTCCTGTTTGGCCTGGTGCCTTGGCTCATGGGTTGGCATTTGCCTTCTGCTCTGTCTAAATCCTTTCCAGCTTTTGTTTGTTTGTTTTGAGATGGAGTCTCGCTCTGTCACCCAGGCTGGAGTGCAGTGGCACAGTCTTGGCTCACTGCAACCTCCACCTCCCAGGTTCTCGCAATTCTCTTTGCATCAGCCTCCCAAGCAGCTGGGATTACAGGCACGCACCACCATGCCTAGCTAATTTTTGTATTTTTAGTAGAGACGGGGTTTCGCCATGTTCGCCAAGCTGGTCTCGAACTCCTGTTCTCAGGTGATCTGCCTACTTCAGCCTCCCAAAGCTCTGGGATTACAGGCATGAGCCACCAAACCCGGCCCAGCTTTTTAAAAAAAGATTATTTTTGATAGACTTTTAAAGAACAGTTTTAGACTTATAGAACAACTGGGCAGTTAGCACAGAGTTCCCAGGCACCCACAACGGGATTCCCTGACCATAACGTCTCATCCTAGCATAGTGCATTTGTCACATGCACGGAACAACACTGATCCACTGATGGTCACTGATGTCCAGATTTTGTTTAGATTTCCTCAGGTTCTCCCAAATGTCCTTTTTCTGTTTCAGGATCCAACACTACATTTGGTCATGTCAGTTCCAGAGTTGTAATTTTTAGGTTGTACGAAAGGCTCACTGGAAACCTCAGCTTTGGAGATCTTTTTCCCTTTGTCAGCAGAAGCTCTGAGCCATCTACAGCCCCAAGCAGGAACGCCCTCCGCTGTGGAGACCTGCCTCTGGGCCCTCCTGGGAGAAACTGAACTTCTCTCAGCCTCCCTTGTCTCTCAGTTCTCTTCCTGGTTGGGGGGAAAATAACCTCTTCTGAGAATGTACAACTCTCCTGCTGCTGTGTGTATGATTCCAGCCTACCTGTTAGGCAGGGAACATTAGGTGTGCTGCACAGATACAGGCTCTGCAGCTCGCACAGGTGAGACACGCTGAGGTCCCACAGGCAACCTGCAGCCCTAGGGCAGGGGAAAACTGCTCCCCTCTCTCAGCGCCCACCCCTCTCCACACCTCTCCTACCCCTGGGTCTCTAGCTGTTCTGCCTTCACAAGGGGAACCCCATTCCTGCCCCAACCCTCCCTCCCACAAGGGCCCCTGGCTATTTGGTGCTGTGGTGCCATCTCACTGAAGGTAAGAGGAGCCTTTACCCAAGAAAAGCAGTGACTCCTACAAGAAATCTGTTTCATTCTCCCTCAGGGAGACCACTGCTTTAAAAATACCAGAGACGAAAATGTGGCACAAAGAGAGAGACTTCATGTTTTAAGGCATACACTATGCTATTTACAGATCAAACTACATGATGTCTGAGACTTGCATGTGTGTACCTATGTAACAATCCTGCAAGATCTGCACATGTACCCTGGAACTTAAAGTATAATAATAAAAAATAAAATAAAATAATGGAGCATTGAAAGAAATCGAAGAGGATCTAAATATGGAGAGAGATTCTGTGTTCATGGATGGGAGGACTCCACAGGATAAAGATTTCAGTTGCCTCCAAATGGATGCATAGGTTCAATGCAATTCCTATCAAAATCCCAGCAGGACTTTTTCTAACCTGAGAAATCAGCCAAAGATCAGGTCTTCATGAACAAATAAGACTTTGTGGTCACAATTACTTCAACAAGTAATTACAGAAAACATGGCTGCGCCAGGCTTTAGTAGTAAGTGAAGCATGATTTCTGACACACGGTAGTGTTATGTTAGGCAAATGTGAAGTGCTGAGGATATTCCTCTAAATTTAGGTTGCTGCAAAATTCAGGTAAGGATTTTCATTTTTCACTGAAGGGAACCGGTCTGCAACTCAACATTTTAGGTTATAGACTTTGGAGTACAAACCCAAGGAATGCAATATCTTTACCAAATTATAAATTTTGGCAAATCAATGCAACACTGTATATAATATAATGAAATTATGTCACATATTCCTTTAATATAAATTTTCATTATTTTCACCCTAATGCTCTACAATAAAATAAAATCATGTTATGATTACCAGTTTTCGCCACAAAATTACTTAAATACCAAATAAAACACCATCATTCTTCATGGTAGATTATAGTTAAGCTGGTTATTTTAAACAAATTAGGCCGGATGTGGTGGCTCACGCCTATAATCCCAGTACTTTGGGAGGCAGAGACCAGCGGATAACTTGAACTCAGGAATTCCAGACTAGTCTGGCCAACATGGTGAAACCCCATCTTTACTAAGAATACAAAAATTAGATGGGTATGGTGGCATGTGCCTGTAATCCCAGCTGCTTGGGAGGCTGAGGTAGGAGAATTGCTTTAACCCAGGAGGTGGAGGTTGCAGTGAGCCAAGCTCGCACCACTGCACTCCAGCCTGGCAACACAGCAAGACTCTGTTTCTAAATAAATAAATAAATTAGACTTCTAAAATGGTACAATTTCCCCCCTCTGCTGTGCAAGCCACTTGAGGTAAATGCATCAGCCAATCATGCAGGAGAAACTCTCAAGTCTGAGCTTACAGGGGTTGGGCATGCCAATATCAGTTTCAGATTGGAGTAACCACCCGAACATCCTCAGACCTTCAGGACACCATGCAGCCTTTTATGCTAGCTGGTCTCGAGATCCAGCGCACACACTAGCTGACCACTTTGTTGGTATACCTGCATCTCTCTTCAGTTTGGTTTGAAATTTATGCAGCCTTTCTTCAGCATATTATTTTAAAGAAACGCCTAATAGATAACCACACCTTTTAAGTACAAATGCAAATACATCTATTGCCAGGTTGGTGAGAGCTGGGCACCTTAGGTTGTATCTACTTCTGACAACCATGCCTCTATCCATACTGCGGTGTGCCCTGTGCTTCCTCCTCTGAAGCTGACAGTTCTTCTGTCTCAGCATGTAACATCTGAAGATGTCACAGTTGTCATTAGTCCCAGGTAGCTGCTGAGGTGAATCTTTTCATAGTGATTAAGGGTTCTTGAACCAGAATAGTTTTTCCTGGATCTGAAGGTGTGGTTTTTACATAAATCTCTCATCTTGTAGGTGTAAAGAAAATATTGGTAGACTTCCTTTCCACTGTGCTCTCCACAGAGTCAACTGCTGAATGTCCTAGCACATGGCCGGGTGCGGTGGCTCACGCCTGTAATCCCAGCACTTTGGGAGGCTGAGGCAGGTGGATCACCTGAGGTCAGGAGTTTGAGACCAGCCTGCCCAATGTGGTGAAACCCCATCTCTACTAAAAATACAAAAACTAGCCAGGTGTGGGGGCGTGTGCCTGTAATCCCAACTACACAGCAGGCTGAGGCACAAAAATCGCTGGAACACAGGAGGCAGAGGTTGCAGTGAGCCGAGATTGTAACACTACACTCCAGCCTGGGCAAAAGAGCAAGACTCCATAACACACACACATACACATACACACACACACATACACACACACACACAGTCCTGGCACAAATGCCTTGGTTCTTGCTATAGACATATGTGATTTCACAGTGAAAGGCATCCCCACTCTGTGCTCAGAGCCCTGTGTCTTTGCAGCTTCAGTGTCTTCTGTCTGACACAGCCAGGCTTCAGTTCACTTTTGGGCATTTGGACATTTTTGCACTGCAGTCATTGTAAAGGCCTCCTATGGGTGGTCAAAGAAAGCTCTAGGCAATGAAGTGACATCTACCTCCTGCCACGCCAAGTGTCTCCTAGGCCCCTCTGCTGAAATGCCTGATATGCATCTCAAGGTTAATATGCTCCAAGGAGAACTCCTGACCACCCACCCAAACCTGCTCAGCCACAGGCGTCCTGATTTCAGCAGCAGACAACTGCATTCTTTCAGTGGCTCCTAAAAAAATCTTGGCAAGGATAATTCTGCTTATCTTTGACACCTGTCTTTCTCTCAGTTCACATCAATATTTATCATTAAGTCTATCAGCTAGCGCCACCTTTACTTTATTATCCAGAATCCAACCGTTTTTCATCTGTCCACCACCAACCTCCAGTCTTTCATCTCTGCCCCCTGCCACCCCCAGAATCCACTAGCGACACAAGAACCTCAGCTGGTCTTCCCACCACACAATACCCCGAGTGGTCCTTGGTAAACTACAATAGATCACATCATTCCTCTGCCTGAGATCTGCTTCAGAGTGGCAAAGTCCTTACCACAGCATCCAAAGCTTGGTGCCCATCTGGCCTCATTTCCTCTCTCTACCCTACCCCCTTCAGCTCCAATGGGCTCCTGACCAATCTAAGTTAACCAGTTTTGAAGGAAGCCACCAGGAACCACCAATGTGGGCATTAATAGCACGCAGTGCTGCCCAAAGTGGCTGATACAGAAGCACACGCTTGAGGTCCTGATATTCAGGGGATCTTAAGTCCTAAGATACTGCTGGAAACATGCAGACTTCCCAGAAATTGAAGTTTTTCCCTCTTCTGCTACCTCCTTTTCCTGCCGACCCTGACACTGTCTATTCAAATGCACACATCCTTTATGACAGATAAAAAAATTTGCTGAAGGCTACTTTTCTCCCTTTGTCAAATATTTCCTGTAAAATTCCTAGGCATGAGCTTGAACACTGGTGAAACTCAGGATAATCTGAGGGTGGGTGAAGGCGCTAAGGTTGTAAAGGAGGCTGAAAAGGTCAGATATGCTAAAATGCCTGGACTATTTTGTTTTACTATCAAGAAAATGCAATATAAACTTTTTGGATGCAGGTTCGACAAACATTTTTGTTTGTTTACTGTGTTATTTGTTTTCTGTGTTATTTGACTTCATTTTTTTACTGTGTTATTTGACTTCATTTCACATAAGAGAAATCCTGCAGCATGGAAAGGCTTTACTAGCTCAGAGAGAAAATGGCAGCAGAATTCAGACACAACCCTAAGACCTGTGGCTTCAAACCTGTGTAGTTTCCAACACACACACACACCTCTGCTCTAACAATTTACTCACCTTTTTCTTCAAGACCTGTCCAAAATTAACCTAAAAATACTGTCCATAATGGATCTACTTTAAACACATAAACACGAATTTGATCTCTAAAGTGGAAATGCCTCTGCAACACTAAGATGTAGAGCTCTGTAAGGACGTGCCTTTAGCTGCCCTTCATTATGTCCCAAGTGCACAACAAAGTAACCTCAGCCACAACAGTGACACTTGCTCTGCCTCACCCACAGCATCCAAAGCTTTCTGTCCACTTGACTTGGTTTCCTCTCTCCTCCCCATCCCCTCAGCTCTGATGGGCTCCTGACAATCTAAGTTAACCAGTTTCAAGGGAAGCCACCAGGAACCACCAGTGTGGGTATGAGTAGCATGCAATGCTGTCCAAAGTGGTTGATACAGAAGCACAGGCTTCTCTTCAACAGAGGCCATTAAGGTCAACCAAAACCTAATTTTCTCACATCAGAGAATGTAAAAAATATTCCTCTCAATCACTCAATGAATACGATATTTATTTTATCTTAACGGTTTCTAATAATAGTGGAATGGCTACTATCAGACAAACTGTGCAAATAATTATACCCACTGAGGAAAAAGTACAAAAAAATGGCTACCTGATGGCACTGGAGAATGACCCGAAGCAGGCAGGAATCAGGGGAATACCCCTGGCCGAGTTTCCTGCCCTTTCAGTTTTCTGCCTGCAGGCAAGCACCAAGGGGTGGCTAAAATGCAGAGAGAAACCTGCAGTCACAGTGTCATTGACTTAACAGTTAGAACAAAGATTTTAGGGTGATCTTAGATGCATGAATGAGGAGGACAATCTCAGAACAAAGAGCTGCAGAGGGTAGCTACAGACAAAACTCTGTGTGGAGCTCTGCCCAAATCTCTGGCTGACTCCTGAACTCTGAAAGTATGGGGAATACTCCAAACAGCCTAGTTGAGGCCACAAAACCTGAATGTAAAATGTGAAGCTTTAATTCAGCCACATTAACTTCCTGCTAAAAGGCAGAAAAAAAAACTCTCAGAGAAAAAACAGAATCCAAAGACTCTATAAACTATTCAATGGCCAAGATACAGCCCAAATTTACTAGACATACTAAGAAAAGAAAAATGTGATTGGTACCCAAGAGAAAAGTCAGTCAGTGGAAACCAGCACTTAGGTGATGCAGGTGTCTGCAGTAACAGACACCTGCTCAACATTATTATAATAAAGCTCAAATATATTCAGAAGCACAGACTTCTAAAGCATGAAATGGGAAATGGCAAAGAAATGGACACTACAACAACGAATCAAATGGAAATTCCAGAGCTGAAAAATACAGTATCAAAATAAAAATATTTACTGAATGGGCTCAACTGCAGATTGGAAACACCAAGAGAAATAGCTTGAAGAAAGACCAATAGAAATGATCCACCTTGAAAAAGAGAAAAAAATGTTGGAAAATAATGAACAGCAACTTAGTGACTTGGGAAAATACTATGGTCTAACAAACATGAGGAGAGAGTGAATGAAGCAGAAGCAATTCTGAAGAAATAATGACCAATAATTTCACAAATTTGGTAAAAGAATAAACATACAGATTCAAGGAGATCACCAAATCCCAAGCAGAACACAGAAAAACGTTAACTAGACAGATGTTTGTGGAATGACAAGTTGACTGTAATGAAAGACAGAGATAGTGTAACAACATCTTGAATTACTGAAAAAAAATGTCAACTCAGAATACTACATCAACAAAAATATTTTGCAAGAATAAAAGTGAAATAAAGACATCTTTAGAAAAATGAAAGATGGGGTTGTGTGTCCCTGATGGTGACCCACGGGGTGCCACCACATCATCTGCCATTCAAAAAAAGAAAAAGAAAAAGAAAAGCTAAGAGAATTATTGACCAGCAGATGCTTACTACAAGAAATGTTAAGTGAAGCTCCTCAGGCAGAAGTGAAATGATGACAAATGGAAATTCTGATTTTCAAGATGAAATGATAAGCACCAGAAGTGTTCAATTGTGGGTATGTACAATACATTATTTTAAAATTAATTTCTTTAAAACTATATAGCAATTTAAAGCAAAAATCATAACATTATATTGTGGGGCTTATAGTACATGTAGACGAACATACAAATGACAGCTCTATCCATAAAACAGGAAAGAAATAAATGAAATTATACATGTGCAAGATTCTTACATTTTATATAATGTGGTAAACATTAGTAGACTCTGAAAAGTTAAATATATATATGTATGTGTGTGCGTGTGTGTGTATATAAAATAATCTTCAGAGCATCCATTACAAAATAACACAAAGGAATAGTGACAGCCCAATAATAAATTAATATAGGATTTTTTTTAAAAAAGAACCAATTAACCTAAAAGAAAACAGAAAAAGAGAAAAAAAGTAACACAAAGAAGATGTGACCAAAAAAAAAAAAGACCAAAATGGCAAATGTAAGCCCAACTATATCAATAATCACATTAAAAGTTAATGGACTAAATACTCCATTTAAAAGAAAGAGACTGTTGTGATGGTAATGTTCTATTTCTTGATCTGGATGTTGGTTGCACAAGAATATTCACTTTGTGAAAATTCATCAAAACATACACTTATTGTCGATGCACTTTTATGTATGCATATTATACTTCAAGAAAAGTTTTACAGAGAACAATTATGTTGATCCAATTTTTCTACTTTTAGGATTTTATATTAAGAAAACAAGTACTCAGAAAAGCACATAAATATGTTTTTACAAGTATATTGATTCCACGATTGATTCTAATAGAAAAACACTACAGACAAACAACTTGAACATTATTAAGGGACCACTAAAATAAATTAAGGTACATTTATATAATAAAACACCATGCAGCCAATTCAAAAGAATAATTTAGGGGCTGGCGCAGTGGCTCATGCCTGTAATCCCAGCACTTTGGGAGGCTGAGGTGGGTGTATCACCTGAGGTCAGGAGTTTGAGACCAGCCTGGCCAACATGGCAAAACCCTGTCTCTACTGAAAATACAAAAATTAGCTAGGTGTGGTGGCAGGCCTGTAATCCCAGCTACTTGGGAGGTTGAGGCGTGGGAATCACTTGAATCCAGGAGGCAGAGGTTGCAGTGAGCCGAGATCATACCACTGCACTCCAGCCTGGGGGATAGAGCGAGATTCTGTCTCCAAAAAAAAAAAAAAAAAAAGAATAATTTAGCTTTATATTTGTCAAAACTAAAGTCACTAAAAGGATATTATTAAATTAAAAAGTAGCTTACAAACCAGTATGTAGAGTGTGATCTTATTTATGAAAAATAATTTAAAAAAATGAAAAGGCATAGATATACAAAAGGTTATGTACCAAATAGTTAACAGTGTCTATTTTGGATTGTAGGATTTCAGGATTGTTTTAGTTTCTGTTATGTTAGATTTGCCAAGATGAATATATTATCTTCACAATCAGAAAAAGCAACAAACATGTTCATATTTTAAAATAATATCTGTGAAGAATACATAAAAAATAGAGGAAATACCCTAGCCTATAAAAAGCAAGAAGAGCTTAAAAAGTTGAATGAAAAAGTAATAAATATCTATTTGAAGATACCAGAAAGACATTAAAGGAAGAGGAAACTACAGGGCTAAGATGCAGGAGAGGAGAGAAGGACAGGGACATAAATTCAGCATTTTGGCCACTTTCCCCTTAGGCTTTGGCTGACTCCAAATACAGGGATGGGGAAGCTGAGGGGCTCCTTGGAATAGACACAGAGACCGGGGACAGTCAGGATCATAATGGTGCCCACCATCTAGAGTGCAGACATCTTCCACATAGAGGATGGAGAACATAGTAGGTCCATAAATTAATGTTACTGCAGTCTCCATGACAAACACCTTTACTCTTTGCTGGATCCCTTCACTTAGAATTCCTCTGAAATTCCACTGCAATGTACCACACCCTATGCCTGTATTTCAGTGGAAGATGTATGTCATTGTCTCCCTTTCTCAACTCTGAGAACCCTAAGTGCTGTGACAGCCTTGCCTCAATCTTAAGTCACAGGGCGACCAATTTTACTTACACTCCACTTCCAGATCCCTTACAAGCACCCAACTGTGTTGAGCGGCACCATCCAGCCTATTTTTGGCCCCTTTTTATCCATTGGACTTAGCCAATGACTTGGCCTTTTGCTTCCCTCCGTGACTTGGACTTGGTCTTTCAGCCTCTCTTCAGACCCACTCCCAGCACCTAGGCGTTAGTGCTTTGGTGGGTGGCCTTGCCCGACCTGCTCTTTGCTTAATAATCCACTCCCCAGCACAAGCAGGACCAGAAGGATTGAGCACAGCACCCCAAAAACATAAAAGATCCCTAAGTAAGTGTCAAGATTCTACTCTGGAAGGATTTCCTGTTTGGGAAAATGGTGGGAATTGAGCATTAAAATGCAAATTAGCTCCCCATTCCCTAACTGGTGAATAATAGATAGACGGCTCCTGGATGGCATTCCCTAATGGATGACAGTCCCTCATCATCTACTCAGTGACTGACAGCCAGCCAGCTCCTGGGTGGCTGTTAAGGCCCTGGGCCATGTGACTCCCATGGGCAGGGGTGCACATATTAGTTTCCTATTGCTGCTGAAACAAATGACCCCATATTTAGAAGCTTGACATCACATACATTTGTCATCTCAGTTTCTGTAGGTCAAGGGCTGGGCATGGCGTGGCTCAGTGGGTTCTCTGCTTGGAGTCACAGATAACCTAAATGAAGGTGTCATCGGGGCTGTGATCCTTTCTGGAGGCTCTCCAGATGAATCCGTTTGTAGTCTCATTCAGATTATAGACACATGTAGTTCCAGAGGGCTGTCAGACTGAGGTCCCCGGGGGGATGAATTGCCTTGCAATGCCCAGGGGCTATTACCATTTTCCAAGGAGGACCCAGTGGCGAGGATTGGGTCTCCTATCCACAATGGCGGGTTGAGTTCTTTCGTGTTCAGTCTCTCTTATCTCCTCTCCTGGCTTCTTCTGCTGTTTTTAAGGGCTCATGTGATTATGCTGGGCCTACCCAGATAATCCAGAACAATCTCCCTACATTAAGGTCAGCTGATTAGTGACCTCAGTCCTATGTGCAAAGTCCCTCGCAGGCAGTCCCTACATTCGTGTCTGGCTAACCACTGGGCAGAGGTTTTGGGAGCATCCCGAGAATTCTGTCTACTACAGACACACCTTCCAGACGTTTTGACAAGCTGCTCAGCATTGTGAGTCCCTGTGATCCATGGCGCGTCTCCCCCCAATGCCCATGCAGCCTGGCCCCTGCGGCGCTGGGCACTCCCACCCCTCCCTTCCCACCTAAGGGCACAGGCCAGCTCCTCTGCGTCCTCTGCACACTTGGGGTATGCGCCCAATCCTCTGGGACTGGGAAGACTGGAGCGGCCTAGGAAGCATCTCCAGGGCCCCAGCTTTTCTTAACATAGAGAAATCTCACTCACAGATCTCAGATGCAAGTGAATGACCCCAGAAGTACACTTCAACACAGAACAGGACTGGGCACCTCTAATCCCATGTCAGCAGAAAGCAAGGACTTGGAGCCCCGTCGGAGAGCCTGCGGGAGTGGCTGTTGCAGGAGGGCCCTGCTCTGGAGGGCAGCCCTGTGTGGCCACCCCCATGTCATCAGCAGCTGGGAGGACTCACACTTCGCTGCACTTCCTGATTCCTACCTGGATATGGGGAATGGGGCCCAAGCCCTCTTTAGGCTGCTGCTGTGTGCCTCACAGGACACACTCAAGTCAGCTCAGCCCGCAGAGTGTGACAGAGACCAGGCCACCGCCGACTGCAATGGCTTCCAGCACCTTCCCCTTCCCCTGTTGCCCCACAACTGCAAAATCAATGCAAACTCCAGGCGAGGGATGGCGGGACCCTCACCCTGGCTTCCCCTCAACACAATACAGCCCTCAGCTGCACTCAGCCACCCAGATCCCCCTTTGCTGCAACTGTTCTGGCTAGGCTGCAGCCTGCCTTGCTCTCATAGCAAGTCCCAGGGCGCTAGCCACAAGCCTTCCCACCCTCCTGGTGTGTGTGGAGGAGGGAGTGGGGCTGCTCTTGTCCCCCATGGGGCAGCCACAAAGCCACCTGCAAGCTATTTGCCCACATCAGACACCAGAGTAAATAAAAGAGCAGAGACGTGGTTGCCAGAAGGGCTCAGCTAAAGTGTGTGTGTCCCCAGGACAGACCATTCTTCATTCTCTAGATCATTCACAGAGATCTGGACCTCGGTTCTGTGAGGCTGTGGTGGCACAGAGACAACTCACACCCTCGAGGGAGAGCTGAGGGTGGTAGGCACTGACAGCCAGGTCAGGCTTGGAAGGACCATCAAGGCCAGGCTGAGCGTGTGACAAGGAGGGACGTACTCTGCCACCAAGTGAGCTTGGCCGCCCACTCACCTCCTGGTGGCTGTATCCTTACTTTGAAGAAGACAATTATGGAGTGGAAATACTTCCAAATGTGGTTAAACAACTAACAGATTCCTTGATTCCACAGGCATGCACAGGGCCTGCACCACACTGGCCCAGCTTCCTCCCTTTCTTATCTTTCCCAGAGGTAGGTCTGGCCTCTCCAGGGTGTGCAGGGGCTCCAGGTAGGGAGTGAAGATCCTCCTACCCCATCTCTCCCCACCAAAGATGCTCCTTTGGCTATTGAAGGCTTTGGATTTTTTAAAAGTCCTGTTTTGGTGAAAACTTGTGAGTGGTCCCTGTATAAATATTTCCAGGTCTATATTACCCAGTTACCCTAGTTAAGTTCTTTCTAATTAAGCCCATCAATTTCAGAATAGCCTACTTCCCAGAAGACTGATCTGAAGCCATCAGCTGACAGACATATCTAGGCTATGTTGTCAGATGTCATCTTTGCAGCAGCGTTTCTGCATTTCAGGCTTGGTCTAGCAACTGCCATCATGTACTATCCAAAGCAAGGCTGACTAAATTAGAGATCAGAAAGGATTATCCCAATCTTAACAGGAGTGTCACTCAGACGGCAAGGACCTCACATACTGCAGGGCCACCTCTTCCTCACTGACAGGCAAGTATGGACAGAGAAGCTTCTAGATTTTCACCCATCTGCCCACAGGCAACTAAGCCTGGTGCTTCTGGGAACCCAGGGAATTGTGCCTTCTTATCAACTGGTGGTTACTGAGTGTCTCTGCCTTGGCCAGAACTCTGCTTAGAGGAGCTCCAGGGAATACTGCAGAAATGATGAGAGATGGGTCTCACGATCAAGAAGGAAGAAACTGGAATCCACTGAGCAGTCATGATGCACGGAAGCATTCATGTAGATCATTTCACTTAATACAAAAAACAGTGTGGAATAGGAATGGCCATTGTTTTATAAATCAGGAACTGAGGTGCAAAGGTGGTGTGTCTTATGGCATGACCTGGACCTCTGGGTACAGAGTGCGTGTGGGATAGTCCTCCATCCCCCTGGCCTCATGGTGGCCCAGTGCTTTAGAGAGTTGATGTGTGCGGTAGAACAGCGAATGCCCCATCGTCAAGGCCACTGTTAATTAACGCTCCTCATACCAGAGGCACTGCGGGACCTCTGAGAGCAGGGATCTTTGTTTGTTGCCCTCTGGTCCCCACAGCCCCTACTTGCACAAAGTTGGGGTGCAAAAATATCTATTCAGCAAATGTAGTAATTAAAAGCCAACCCTGTTTATGCATTAAAACAGTTCCCCTTAGGTGAACTGTTAACTGAACTGTTTAAAATACCATAGGGCTGGGGTGCTCATTCTATGAACTCAGAAGTGTAAACCAACAATGTGGAAAAGTTAATATAGGAGGCAAACCAACAGTTCTTTCTGACTGTCCATCAGCGGCGACTGATTCTACAGCTTTTTAAGTGTCCAATTCAAGGAGTAAAGAGATTAGCTACATATTAATCTTTTCAAAAATTATTTTAAGCATTAAAGTTTCTAAATTTTGAAACATTTTAAACTCGGCAAGCTCCATGAACAGGGCATTGCATGCCCCTTGTTCACTATCGTACTCCAAGCGTCTAGAACAAAGCCCTACAGATAGTAGATACTCAGTAAGCATTTGCTGGATAAATGCAAACTAAACATATAAAGAAGTACAGAGAATAGAAAAGAAAGTATTCCGACATGGCCATCCCAGAATTAAACACATGCCAGAATATTGGCATATTTGCTACTTATCTCCCAAAATTATTTATTTATTTTTTTTATTGCCTTTTAGGTTTTGAGGTACATGTGAAGAACATGCAAGATTGCTGCATAGGTACACACATGGCAGTGTGATTTGCTGCCTTCCTCCCCATCACCTGTATCTTGCATTTCTCCCCATGCTATCTCTTCCCAACTCCCCACCCCCTGCTGTCGCTCTCCTATTTCCCCTCGACAGACCCCAGTGTGTGATGCTCCCCTCCTTGT